>VZRX01002312.1:0-11646 GCA_013398075.1 Notiomystis cincta
CCTCCTGTGGCACGCACGGAAACCCCGTGCGTGCAGGCGCGGCGCTCTCTCGGGCCGCCGCCGCCATTCTGAGAGCAGCGCGGGCAGCCCGCGCTCCGGCCCCGCCGCCCCGCGCAGCCCCGCGCAGCCCCTGCCCGCCTCGCCATGCAGATCTTCGTGAAGACCCTCACGGGGAAAACCATCACCCTCGAGGTGAGCCGCCGCCGCCGGGCTGCGCCGCCCGGGCCCGCCGGTGCTCCGAAACTCGGGGATGCGCCGGGAGGACGTGTGGGGAAACCCGGTCCTGCGCTGCCTGGGGCGGCTCCGACCACGCGGTGAGGCCGGAACGGCCTTGGCAGCACCGGGCGTGTGCCGGGAGCTCCTCGTGGGTTTTCGGCCTTTCTGAGCGAATTAAAATGTGCAGCGCTTTTTGATTCTGTTGTTCTGTTTTATAATAGGTTGAGCCTTCTGATACTATAGAAAATGTAAAAGCGAAGATCCAGGATAAGGAGGGTAAGCTCTAAAGGCATTTATTGACTATTATATATTGGTATTGATCAGTATATGCTGTATCCATTATTCTGTGTCCACTCCTGTGTGCAGTGCATGTGTGTCTCACCGTAATTTTCTGCAGCAGTCTTGATTTTACTGCAGCATGTTGCAGCTCACGTGCCTCATTCATTCCTGATTTATTCCTGATTTATTCCTGTGCCACATTAGGCATCCCTCCGGATCAGCAGCGGCTGATCTTTGCTGGGAAGCAGCTGGAGGATGGACGCACACTGTCCGACTACAACATTCAGAAAGTGAGTAGGAACGGCTGGACACAGCAGCGCAGTACCCAGGAACTGACCTTTGCTGCTGAGACTTAGAAATGTTTCTTACAAATTCAGCCAAATCAAGGGATTGGGTGTTGGTGATGCTGGGAGCTTGGGATGCCACCTTAACAGCAAGTACTCCTTTTAGAGCTTTCCTGAGTGCCTGGCACTTGAGATGTACTTCCTCTAGGTAGAGGGAAGAGACCTGCTTAAATGCTGCACTTGCCTTGAGAGAAAGCATTTTAAGTCTGCTTCATGTGCTTTACAAACAGGAATCAACGCTTCACCTGGTGCTGAGACTTCGTGGTGGTGCTAAGAAAAGGAAGAAGAAGTCTTACACAACTCCCAAGAAGAACAAGCATAAGAGAAAGAAGGTTAAGCTTGCAGTGCTCAAGTACTACAAGGTAGGTAGAACTAATTCAGTGAGAAATTTGATGGAAATTCAGCTCTCACCAGGCAGGATGTGGAGCCTGTAACTGATGTGTACATAGCCTGGTGTATTTAATATTTAAATTCCTTCTATTTGCAAATATCCCATGTGTTAAATAAAAGACACAAGATCTGCTGCAGCTGGGCCCTTCTGACTTTTGTCTCCAAAAGTTTGATGTAGTAACTGTTGCAGAAACTGTTTTGCCAATGACAAATATTCCGAGTTAGTGTTGCTAAAAGGTGGAAGAAGGGATGTGAGCCCTGGCCTGTCTGTCCTTCCCAGGTGGATGAGAACGGCAAGATCAGCCGCCTGCGCCGGGAGTGCCCCTCGGAGGAGTGTGGAGCTGGAGTCTTCATGGCCAGCCACTTTGACAGACACTACTGTGGCAAGTGCTGTCTGACATACTGCTTCAACAAGCCAGAAGACAAGTAAATGTACCAGACAATAAAAATCTGAGCTTCTCTACGGTCTAAGGATTTGTTTCTGTGGGCACTGTGTTTCCTCTCTGCTGATCACTGAGAAAGATCTGTGGACCTGCCAGCTAGGATGCAATACTTGGTGTAAAACTGAAGCAGCAAATTGATTTAAAGAACACTGGGTACCAGTTTTAAAAGGAAAAGGATCCAGCACCTCAGCTAACCTTAGAACTGGTCTCTTAACATGGGACGGTTCTGATCTGGAAAAATGGGAAATTCAGAGGTCCAGAGTCAGGTGTGCAAGTAAATCAGTGCTAGAGAGTGGGGTAGGGGAGTCCTGGGGCAAAATGCAGACAAAACACTGAAATACTGCACAGCAGCAGTGGCAGGGGAGGGAGGAGAGGGCTCAGTTATTTTGGCACCAAGAGGTTGCCATGAGAAATCCTTCACTGTGATGCTTTTACACACTTGAAATGAGTGTAGTTACTCCAGTGGTTCATCCCATGTTCCAATGAGGGCAGCTGGTTGCTTGACATGATAGAAAAGCAGAATATTTTGGATATAAAATATTATCTGAAGTGCTCTGATGTAAAAAACAGCATCTCTGGAAGTTCTTTTAATGTTAAGACTTAAAGGCCAGCTAGGAATATATTACAATGTCCTTTAGTGGTCATGTGTTAAAATGTCTTTAAAACCCTGGGTCCCAGGAAGTTGTCTGTTGAACTTCTTTTTCTTCATAACAGATAATTTCATCTCCAATATTGAATTCCAGATTTTTGTCCAAACTCAATCCACAATCCATTCCTGTTTTTATTACCTGGACATCATCTTTATGGTGCTTCAGTGATGACAAACATCCTACAAAGAGAAAATGCATGAAAGAGGGGCCACCAGCAGCAGAGCAGAGCAGTGGTTTGGTTTGCCCTTCCTGCAGAATTCACTTTTCACTTTGTGGCTGCACAAGGAAAGCAGGAAAATACAGGGACAGGGGCTGCTTGTGGTTACTGGAAGTCAGACAGCAGCTCTTTTTTGGCAGGTAAATCCTGTGATGCTCCTACTTTCCTACCAGAGTGGGTGGCTGGAAAAAGGTCTGGGAACAATACACTGGCATTTGGTGGCTTTCCTCTCCCTTCTGGACAGAACTCAGGATTTCTCCAGGATCCTTTGCACTAACTGCCCAGGGAACTAGCAATAGCTAAAAACACTAAACACACATCCACATTTTGTGGCAATTCCACTCACCTTTCCAAATAACATCCCTGTTACGGATTAGCTTAAACTTCATTTTTCTGTCCAGCAGCCCCTTCTGCACTCTGCAGCCAGCTACTGGAATTTTGTTTTTTCCTACTGTGACAGAGAAGGTGTCCAGAACAGAAGCTTCCCCTAAAAGAAAAAAGTTGGAAGTCCATAGGAATAACAAAACTGGCATGAGGTAGAAGCAGGCAGCATTTTTTCTACCTGCCAAGCTTCAGAACAAAATAGAAGAGTATAAAATAGTTGATACAAGAGAAACACTTCTCTGAAGAATAAACTTGAGGCCACATTCAGAGGCAAAAATGTATCAGTCAATGAAAACTCACCTATTGTAGTCTCCACCACAGCTGGGGGCAGCCTGCTGCTCAGCTCATCCTTCAAGTCTTCTATGAGTTTGTAGATGATGTTGTGAAGTCTAATTTTTATTCCCTTTTTCTCAGCCAGCTTTTTGATACTTTCGTTTGCTTTCACACTGAATCCAAATATTACCCCTGATAAATGAAACAACTGTCACGTGATGACTACAAGGGATGAGTCTTTGAACAGTTAAAGTGAAATTTTGCAGCATGGGGTACATTTTATTCCTGCTTCTCTTTTAAGGGGGACCATTTGCCTCTCCCACTATGGCACATGGATGGCTACAAACCTATCAAAATAAACGGCCCAAAAAAGCCCACAGAAGGTCCCTGATGACAGAGGTGGAGGTATCAAAGCAGAAAATAACACATACAGCTCATGTAAAGGACACAGGTCTCTTTTTTGGGCTGGAAAACCAGTTTGGTTGTCCAAATAAAGCTGGAAATGAATTCTAAATGATCCTTGCCCACCTGTGGGCTGGGGCAGGTGCAGTGACCTCACCTCTGCAGCAGGTGAGAATTATGGGGTCTGAACAGCAACAACTGACTCAGTCCTAGATCCAGCTGCCTCCCTGAGCTAAAGGAAATTATCTTCTAACCTGCTTTTCTAGCTTTGCCCTGTGTGAGCATCATAAAGCAGCCTGAGTGAAAAATCAGAGCTTAATCCTAACAACTGAATTTCTGGCAAGAGCTTTTCCTGAGTCCTTCCATTTCCACGAGACTTTCAGCCTCCCCTCCTGCACCAGTCTGATGTTCAAGGAAACATTTTCAAGATTCACATAAATTCACCTTACTGATGCTCCTAATTATTATTAAGAAAACAAAACCTAACTGAGGCCTATCCATTTCAGTAAGTCAGCAATTTCAGAACTGTAAAATGATTTTTAAACACACACCATTAAATGCTTCAGCAAGACTGATATCATTTTCAGTGATATCTCCCATTCCAAAGTAGACAATATCCAGTTTGCATTCATCCTCACAATCATAGCTGTCCAGAATGTTCAGAATAGCTTCAACAGATCCATCCACATCACCTGCATGGATAAATGGAAGTACTGCTGACTTTGTGTAAGTCAAAGACACAGAAATTCAACTCATGTCAACTCCACACTGGGCAACAAAAAGTCTGACATCTGTCACTCTTACTGTATTTTGAGTAATACATTAAAACCCATCCAAAAAGTCTGTTAATTCCAAAAATAAATTGGATAAATACAGAAGGGCCAGAGGCTCTACATCTGTTGTCACTGTCAGGTCAACTACAGTCACTGCTTGGGTATCACTAAATGCAGTTAAACCAAGTTCCTCCTATCCCACTTTAATATATCCTCGTTGCTCTCCTCTGTTTTGCTCATGCAAAATGCTTATAGCTTGTATTTTTTATTATTTAAATATATAGGTTCTATATGTGTGCATATATGTATTTATATAGGGGTTTATATGTATGGACTTTACTCAGGAGTGCCTGGGTAAGTGGGTTGGGCATGTTACATTTCCCTGCTGCTCTGGCCCTGCTGGAAGTGCATCCTCCTGACTAGTGGATGTTTTCTGATGGCCCTGCTCTTATGGGAGAAGTTCAATAATCAGTTTTAAACTGATTTAAACCGTGTTTAGTTTAGAGCTCTGTTTCAGCCAGCATGTGAGGAGCACAGAACCAAAGGAGCAGCAAACAGACAGGCACAGCACCTTTAACTATTAATGACAGCGTGTTTTCATCCATCTCTGTTCTCTCTTTAGGCCTTGAGAACATCAGATGCTTATTGGCCTTGTACAGCACTGCCTTCCTCTGTCTCCAGGTCAGATGGGCCAGCTGCTGCTGCTTCTTCTCATATTCCAACCTGTGCTCCTTTTGCTTTGCTTCAATAACTTCCAGATCCTTCTTCATCTTCTCCTGTTGTTCAACATAAGTCCTCCAAGCCACAACTTCCTGTGCCCTTTGCTGGGCAGGAAGACAAATGTTACCTTTAAAGCACTGCATCAGAACACTGCATTTTCATCCTTTTGCATCTTTCTCTACAGGCTCACTCATTTCCCTTCCCTTTTAACTACAGAGTTTGCTGCACAGATGGCAGAGAATGAGACAAGAGTTTTTTCTCCCTGAGCTACCACATGACTCAAGGCCTATTTTTATGGTATCTCTGCATTGCAGAAGAGAATTATTGTTCATTCTTTCATGTGGTGTCTTTCCAGCTTGCACAACACCTATTTCAAGCTGTATTTTATGCATATTCCTTTTTGTAAGGCTCTAGTTATCTCTTTCTAAAATTAAAAGAGTAATCTCCTGAAGTACTGGATTGTTCCAGTGGAGATGAGGATGGTCCAGCAGGGGAAAGGTGGAAAAGAAAGAGGCAAAATGCAAACCCTCATTTCTCTTCCAGAGCATCCCTTAATCCCCATGCTCCCATTTCATGGGATTATCCAGGTGATTTAAAGCTCTCACTTATTGTGTTACTCAGCTCCTTCCCATCCACCTTGCAGCACTGTGAGCTTCCCATTGAAGAGTTCTTTCTGTACCTCAGACTCTACTTCAAGGATTTCATCTCCTGCTGAAGGGGATTCCTTCCAGCCCATGATTTCCACGGGGATGCCTGGTGAGGCTGCATCCACAGCTTTGCCATTCTCATCGAACAGGAAACGCACTTTTGCCCAGGTCTTCCCTGCAACCAGAACACAGCCTTTCCTCAGAGTTCCTCTCTGGATGATGGCTGTGGTGAGTGGACTAGTGAAGAGCAGAGGAGAAAAATAACAGACAAAATTCAAGTGATGTTTCTCCCTGTCTTCATGGTCAGTGTAGGCACAACACAACCAGAATGGATTTGTGATCCATCACAGGCAGAATATTCCTGTGATGATTTACTAGAGCACTCACCAAATTTTAAAGTGAGTTAAAAACCCCCAAAATCTCTACTATACTCTTAATTTCTGCAGATCAATCCAAAATTTGGCATTTGTGAGCCCAGCAACAGGATGATTTTACATATTAAGTGAAACCCCATCAAAAAAACCCAACTCCAAACAACAAATCCCAACAACTTCATAGAATTCAGGTCATTTTTAAAGAACACCTTGTTCACACAGAACCTGCAAATGGACTAAGATACTTAAGGGTAGAATGTCATGTTACACAAAACTCATCAAGAATTTTGTATGTATTGACTGTCAACTTCATCATTCCTACTTTTTAAATGACATTTTAAAAACCACATCAGTTCTACCATTTAAAACTATTTCCTGTTACAGGATTTAATTTCAGGGGTATGATGAACTTTGCCCCATCATACCCCTGACACTACTCTTGTGTTGCAGAGTAGTATTTCAAGGCTTTAGCTCGGAACACTGCAAAGAAAGTGTTCCAGCTGTATCTGCTGAGGCACAAGTCCCCTGGCCAGTGTGTCTGTGGTGTTACAAAGTGAAACTGCAGAGGTGACAAGGCTGACTCACCCTCTCCCTTTGTCTTTCCGAGATTCAATGACAGTCCCCTCCACCAGCCCCGTGGCATCTGCCTTCAGTTCCAACATCTCTGCCAGAGCAACAGTTGCCTCTGCCAAAACCATCAGGTTTTCCCCCTGCATAAAACCACACAGGATAAAGGAAGTGCGCAGTCAAAGTGAGATCAGAAGTTGAACCCTTAGTGCCAATCTCCCCTGTTGAAATGTGATCACATTTAACACACCCAGGCAAGACTTCAGGACATCAGAGACAAAAGTGTTGGACTGAATTACCAGAAGAAAAATGAGGTATTATTGCTTGCTGGAAGTCTGAGCCTCAAAATACATTTCAGTGTGTTTCAAATAATTCTGGCAAGAGCCAGTAGCACTAAACTCATGACCAGATAACCAATACCAGGAGGAGAAGCATTTTGTTTCCCAGCTGCCAAATAAAATTGCATCTCTCTGCACATATTAGACACCCATGAACAACATCATTTTTTCTACCACAATCTTACCTTGAGTGCAGAAATATTTACAGCCTGGACATCACCTCCAAACTCTTCACAGACCACATCGTGAGCCAGCAATTCCTTCTTTACTCTGTCAGGATCAGCTTCAGGTTTGTCACATTTATTAATGGCGAGGATAAGAGGAACTAAAAAGAGAACAAACAAACTCAGCACCAACCCAACCAAAACCTGCTGCTACCACCACAGCTGCTAGAAAAGGTTAGAGCAAGTTATGGCCACTTAGAACAAATCACCTCACTTGGTGCCTCTTCCCTGAGCAGCCATCGATATCTGAGCTATCAAGAGGAAGCTGGAGGAGTTATCCATGTAGAGAAGGTAAAAAACCCCAATGAACCCCTGTCTTCCTAAATATTTGTATTTTAAGATCTTTGTGTATTACTGCAATATTCAGTACATTTTCAAACATCACAGGGGATGATGAATGGGACTGGGACAGTCCATTACTTCTCAAGTTCTGTGGATTCCAGTCCAAGGAGGTTCTTTTGAGAAGCAAAACCAAGGTTCCCAAAGCACCCCACACTGTACCTCCTGCGTTTTTGGCGTGCTGGATGGACTCTATGGTTTGCTGCATCACTCCATCCTCTGCTGCCACCACCAGAATGACAATGTCGGTGACATTGGTGCCTCTTGCCCGCATGGCTGAGAAGGCTGCGTGGCCAGGAGTGTCAAAGAAGGTTATCTTTTCCCCAGAAGGCATGTGCACTGTAAACAAATGGTACAGCTTAACATCAGCATTTCACCCAGCTTTATTTGAGGTGTTGTAGATCAAGCATCACACTCCTTTGAGAGCAATTTAAAAGTAATATGTTTTAGGCAGTCAGGTAATTGTTGGCATAAAGGTCAAAGGTGCTCTTAAATCCTCAGGAACAAGAAAGTGTCCTGAGATCTTCCATAGTCCAAAATAGTCTAATTCCAACTGAGCAGAGAGTTCACTTTGAAGTTCCATCTACATAGTTACGACTGTTATCAATAACAGACATATTATGTTATGGTTTCCTTTCTTACCATTTACGTGGCAACTTTTTTTCCCCAATGAACTGCCAGCAAGTCAGCCTGCTGTATGACATGGAGAGGGAGTTGTGACAGACATGAGCACATGGACTTGGGTCATACCAATAAAAGCCCCAATGTGTTGTGTGATGCCTCCTGCCTCCATCGATGCCACTTGGGTTTTCCGCAGGCTGTCCAGTAAGGTTGTCTTCCCGTGGTCAACGTGTCCCAGGATGGTGACAACTGGGGGCCGTGGGGTCAGAACTGCTGGGTCTGCAGGAGGTCTGTAATTGCAGCAAAAATGGGGGTTGTAAATGCCCAAAAAAATTTTGCTGAGCCATGCCCACCACAGCTAAGAAGAGCCATCTACCAGCACGTAGTGCTGCGGAGCCGAGGCTGCCTCCTCCCCACACACCTGCAGAAAGAAATGGAACAAAAAGAGCCAAAAACCAGTGCACAACTTGCCTCTTCACAGCATCTGTGTTTTTTCTTTCCTTTTCCTCTTTCACTTTTGCTGATTTATACTTCATTCCTGATTTTTGAACGATCATCTTGATGTGGTCTTCATGTAAGATGGAGTCTGGTTCTACTGAGTCAAGGTTTATGTCTGTGTACAGCAGCGCTTCATAAACATGATCTGTAGAAAACGTAAACACATTTAACAATTATGTCCCCAAAAACGTGGGACAAAAACCCCCTTCATCAGACTTTCATTATTTTCTTTGTGTTAGCAAGTACTATTCACAAAGCAGTTTCCCTTTAGCTGGATTTATCTAAAAGTTACCATTAATCTACACACTTGCAGAGAAGAACTTTTTGCAGATTTACTGAAAATTTCTACTCTTAGATGCTAAAATCTTACTTTTCACTCAGATATTCATAGCTTACTTTTCCACTCCAAAAAACAACTGAAACTCATTTAAAGCAAACAGCAAAGGAGTGGTTCAAGGAGGAAGGAAATTTGAGAAATCTGATCAAATGCTCCTTTCTTTGGTTGTAGAAACACTGACCATATTACAGTGCTCAAAATGGCTACAGGGAGCAATTTCAGACAAGTCTTACCCACTCCCAGTTAATCAAGTGATTGCTCTAATGAAACACAAATTGCTCCTGAATCCCAGATTCCTACTCCTACTCTGGATTTCAGGCTGAAGCTCTTCAGCCACAAGTTCTTAACTCACAGGGGCCCAGCTCTTACAAACCAGCGTGCGACGTTTTCCTCCTGGAACAATTTAGACCCTGGGAACCACAGCCATAAGGAGCAGCCTGCATGGATCTGAGGCCTTTCTGCTGGACATGGCAGACAGACCTGGCTTCTTCATATTTAAAAAGCTGACCTGGTAATTTGGATGGCCCAACTTCTTTTCCCTTTAGTCTGCACTGTGTGTCCCCACATTTCCTTCGGGAGGGATCAACAACCACTGACTAATGCCACTGAAGGCACCTTTGCCTTTCCCACTACTGCAAGGGGTGTGACAGATTCTGCTGTTTCAGACCCCAGAGCAGGCTCTCACCTATGTCTTTGCCCATAGCTTGTGCCAGTTCCTCCACAGTCATCTTCTGCCTGATCTCCACTTCACCTCTCTTCAGAGGAATCTTCTTCTTCTTCTTTTTCGTCTCCTACATGGAATTAGACACACAGATAGGAACACATAAAAGAAGAAATAACAAAAGCAGTATTCAAAAGACAATGGTCTCAAGCCATATGAGGTAAACACATCTCTTTTACTATAATACCAATTAATTGCAATAAACAAATGAGTTCACATATCATAATGAACATTTTAAATGTACAGCACACTACTCGTAATCATTTTTAGTTTTTAATTTTTCAGAACAAGGACAAAATCAATAAAACCTTTTCCATTTTCATTTGTAATAATTTACTCCTGCACCAGCAAAAATTCATGATGCTATTGGTCTAAGTCAATATTTGAGGGGGGATGGCAATAGAACATATATTAAATATATTTTGCCTTAAAAATTTTTAACAACTTCTCTATACTCATGAATAAAGAGCTTCTTTTAAAATTTTTATTAAAATGTTCAAACTGAGCTCTTGTACTTTCCATAGAAAACCAGGGATTACTGGATGTCCTTACTTACCTCCTTTGTGGCTAGATGTCTGCACTGTGATAAGGCAGCACTGATTAATCTGTCTTTTGGCCAGAGCTGTGGATGCAGAAGGAGGGACCTCATGGGATGTGCAGACAACTGCACAGGCTTCCATTGTGCTCCACAGACTTTCCTGGAGGACAGGGCACCACGGAGCTGCACCAGATTTTCAAACCTCAGCAGCAAACTTCGGTTCATTTCCCCACTGAAAACACAAAGCACACCTTGAGAGCAGCCTTGAGGCTCAAAGATCCCCTTTCTCAGGATAAAATGGATAGGAACACAAAGCACAAGTGTTGTATTTCCAAACAGGCTTTTTAACACAAAATAAAAATTAAGCTATTTAGGAATTGTTCCAGTTTTTCCATTTCCTTCTGTGCTTCACCTTTCTCCACTACCCCACTGCAGGCACACAGATCTATCTACTAAGAGCTTACAGATCTTTCAGCTTTCTCCACTGATATTTGATATAAACTACTAACTCCCCTATTTGAGATTCTTTGACATCTCCTAAAAAAATCCCATTTTCACTCTTCATGCTATACTGACAAAATTAGCCAAGTGCAACCTACCTCTCTAAGCCAGAGCAAAACACACCTGCAAGTGCCCTTTACCTGAGCATTTCAAGACAAAAGCACCATTGAAAGACCACAGCATGGCAGTGACAGCAGTGCTCTTGTGTGCTCAGAGACCTCCTGTGAGGCTAAGCCCTGCCTCAGCAATTAAGCTTCTGCCAGATCATCCCACATCTTGTTTTAACCATCTTAACTTCGGTTTGAGTCGTTTTGCCAAGTATCCTGTACAAGAGTCTCCTCCCTGAGCTTCTTTTGCTCAGAGCTGCCCATTCTGCACTGGCACAGGCTGCCTGTGGCTGCCCCATCTCTGGGAGTGTCCAAGGCCAGGTGGGACGGGGCTCCCTGGGATAGCGGAAGGTGTCCCTGCCCATGGCAGGGGTGAAACAGGATGGGCGCTAAGGTCCCTCCCAACCCAAACCATTCCCTGATCCTGTCCTGCTCAGGGGTGGACTCTGTACCTTCCATGTCCCCTCTCACAGCTGTCCTTGTGTCACCTTCCCTGCAGCTCCAAAGGCAGGGAATGCTCTGCGTTCCTCTCAGAGGGCTGCGGGCCCTTTAAAACCTGCCTTGCACCCGGGTACGTGCAGGAAGCGAGCACACGACAAACCAACCAAGCAAGCAAACCCAGCTGTTTTGGTGGGGTTTTTAACCCTAAAGGGAACCTTGAAGGGGCTGAATCAGTAACACCGAGGGAGCCGCGGAGCTGTCACAAGACGCTGCGCACACACACACACACACACACACACACA
>VZRX01002315.1:0-22491 GCA_013398075.1 Notiomystis cincta
CCCATTCTGGGATTCTGGGATTGCAGCTCACAACCAAAGGAGCTCCTGACACTCTTGTCCCTTCCACAGTCTTGGCTATTAATTGTGTAGCACAATATTTAAAATGAGCACTTTAAGCAGTGGAAATGGAAGATCTTACACACAAAACAAGGATGCAAGAGCCACTCTGTTTATTTGGTTTTTCCCTAAACTGTAGAGCAGACACGTTGTTTAAAAGGAAGATCAGATCCAGAAATTATGCTCTTCCTAAAATGTCCTGTATATTAACATTTAACCTACCACATGAACTAACATGAACCAGGAGTGGTCAAACCCCTCTGGTTTTGAACAACGTTTTGGAGCCTCAAAAGGAACCCAAGATTATTTTTCTGAAAACATTTGCAAGAAATTAATGTATGAATGACTGAGATGGGTTCAGAAATTTTATGGGTATTATGAGAGAAAAGCAAAAACGTCTAATTTGAAGAAGAAAATTGAACAACTAATTAAAACCTCTGGATAAGGAAGTTTAAAAGAGAGGCAGCACTTCCTTGAGGGTTCATCAGCTGGCAGCAGGCAGGGTTCAGGTGCATTACCTGTGCTGTCTGTCAGATGAAGGTAAATTCCTTATATGTCTTATTTTAACTCAATCACAGGCTGGAACAGCATCAAACATTCTTAAATCTAAAAGAAGTTAGAGGACAAACTTCTGTCATTACAAATTTGTATGGACATAAAAATGATGTGAATAAAACTTCAAGGTCAAGTTACTTTTATCCAGCTTTCATATTCTCAGCCAAACTATCATCCAAATTTGGTTAGAGAGGTCACTGTCCACAATGCTGCAGATTGTGCAGCCCTTAAGAAACAGAGCATATCCCATCTTGCAAAGCTTTGCCAAAAAAAAAATTATAATCTTGCTAAAATTAAGTTGACATTTCCTGAAAGTTACCCACTTACATTTAACCTTTATCCCAAATTACCTTTTATTCTAAACTCTTCAATAATAAAATGCATGAGGCATAAAGGGAAGATAAAAGCTGAATTTCAGAATCCAGTTATCAGCAGTGATCACAACCAGGAAAATGAAGGTTCCTCTGAGAGAGTTCCAGTAACTTCAGAGGAAACAAAATCAAAAAATCACAGATTTTTAGTCACCACACAAAACAAATACTAAATCTTAGGAGAGATTTGTACTTAAAAGCTGAATTGGACAATGATGAATGGTGCTGACTACAGAAGATATTGAAGGGTCTGAAGAATCTGGTGACCTCGATGGAAATAACTGGAAAGTAGTAATTAAATGCTCATGTGATTAAGTAAATACAAACTAGAAGGTGAAAACGAACAGTGCTCAACCTTGCAGCTGAATTCCAAGCTCAAGAATTTGTGAGCCAGGTGCTGCATCAGCAGCACAACAAAAATAACAAAACAATGAATAAAAGGGAGTGTATGACTCATTCCCATGTCAAGGAGAAAATGGCATCAGAGACCTGAGAGCATCAGCTTGCAACAATAAATAAAAGGTTAAAAAAAAGTTTTATGTATTTAAAAACCACCAGGAAGGCTTAGCTGTAAAATTTCTGATTCCTTCCATGGCAAGGGTGGACAGCTTTAATCAAAAAGCTGAGAATTCTGAAAAAAAAAAATTACAGTGAATTTTTTCTGCAAGCACCTGGTCTGAAATTCCCATTTTTCCAACTTCATGAGGGCAAGACACACAAGTCAATTTTCATCTTTGGATGAGGGAAACAATGGAAGTATTTTAAGTGTGAGGGAAAAAGGCTTGCTGTTGAGTCCATTGAGACATTTTTTAAGTAGAAAGAAAAGAGATGGATTCTGTTCTGGATCTGGAGACAACATAAAGAAATGTAAAAATAGCAGTGTGAGCAGGGAGCAGTGAGGCTGAGGGGGATCCTGAGGAGTGGCACTTCCTGGTGGGATGCTCAGGGTTTTCTCACAGTGATGAACCTGGTGGTGGTTGAACTTGAGGATCTTAAAGAAGTTTTCCAAGCTTAATGATCCTGTGATTTTATGAGTAAAAGCAGAACTGTGGATTTCAGTGCTCTGTCTTACAGGGGAGATGAGCAGCTGTGCCTTGGACTCCTGGGTACAACATCAGCCACCAGGTGCAATGACTGGCACCTCACTCCACTTCCCTGAAAGCAGAGGGGTTTGTCTGTATTTAGCTGCTTACCCCAACTAATTCATTCTTTCTCCATGGTAAGAAAATTAAGAGAGTCTGATACACCCATGAGCTGTTATAAAAGCCATGCAAATACTGCCAAAGTACTATAAATATTCATTTCAGATTAAAACATTTTGATCAAGTTCACACACATGCAGATCCTATATCTGCAAATGCTTCCCTGAATTCAGATTATCAAGTGCATTTGCTGAAACAGCATATTTTGTGTAACTATTCACAGCAGCCTTTCAAGTTGTCATTGCTAATATTCCTGTCAGGATCCAGACTCTAAGAACTACACCTCCATTTAGGAAACTGAAGGTTATCACACATCACTTGTACATCATATCAACCCAGCTCAAAACACATCAAACAGCCCACAAAAAATCCCCAAACAGGCACTATTCCACTAACAATGCATGTCAGTGACCTTGTGCAAGTGGCTAGTGAGGTGAGAAAAGCTTGTGACATACACAAGACTTTGATGAGTATTTTTCTGAAATGAGCTGATTTTCAATTATTATATTAGTATGTAATTATTGCATGAACATACTGCAAATGGAAAAGAAGGATGACCCTCATAAAATGAAATCTTGTAAGAAAATTAAGTAATGCTATTAAAATAATCTAAAAAAAAATTACTGTATGTTCTTAATTACACCAAATCAACATATTTTTCTTAGAATCACAGAATCACTGAATGGTTTGGGCTGGAAGGGACCTCAAAGCCAATCCCATTCTACCCCTGCCATGGCAGGGACCCCTCCCACTGTGCCAGGCTGCTCCAACACCCAATGTCCAACCTGGCCTTGGGCACTGCCAGGGATCCAGGGGCAGCCACAGCTTCTCTGGGCACCCTGGGCCAGGGCCTGCCCACCCTGCCAGGGAACAATTCCTTCCCAAGATCCCAGCCAGCCCTGCCCTCTGGCACTGGGAGCCATTCCCTGTGTTCTGTCACATCCACCTGTTTATTTTAACAAATAAATTCTGAGGAACTGAGAACACATGACCATGATTTCATGGCAAGGTAGGAGCATCTGTTTGGATAAACCATAATAATCACAGTTAGAATTTCTCATTACCTCCATCCAGCTGAACACCCAACACTTCTGCTGTCAAATCCAAACTAATTGTATCCCAGTTTTCAGCAATCATTACTTCAATTAGCAAAGATGATGGCTGCCTCAATCACAAACAGCACAGTGAGGTTTTGTAATTCACACACACACACACCTTGGGCTGAAAGGCAGGTTTGGTCAAGATTACTTCCATTGATATGAAGCCTAATAAGGGAGATCAGCTCAAGCATTATTTTAATTATCCAGCAATATAAATGGCTTCACTGCACTGAAACAATGAACATCATGAGAGGCAGTCAGTCAGATGACACCTGATTTATACTCAGATTTTAGTCCCACAAAATTAGGGGAAAGGACACAAGATGAGCACAAATTCAGCTCATTAGAAGAATTATTAAGAGATGCAGCCATGCTGGTGTGTTGTTCTGCACTCCTGGCAAGGTGTGAGCAGAAGCTCAGGCTGCTCTTGGAGCATCTCTGCAGTATTAGCAAGCACTCCATCCTCCTTCATCACCATTTAGTGCCTCTTCAAATAAACTGCACACAGCTAAAGACTAAATCCTTCCTGTCCTTGGGAAGGAAGGACTCCAGTTCAATAAATTGATATCAACTTCCTCACTGCCTTGCATTAAATACATTTTCAGTAGCAGTTCCAGGTCAGATTTTTAGCTGCAGGTAAAACATCCTGTAACTGTTTAAGCAGGGCTCAGATGAACCAGCTCCAGCTGCAGGGAAGGCAGGATGGGGATCCCAGCATCTTTAGGAAGAGCACAGCTTTTTCTGAATGGCCAAAATGCCATTGCCAGGATCTCCTCAGTGCAGCTGCTGGGCCAAGGCCTCACCTGCCTTTCATCCTAAACTCAGCAAGTTTTAAATGCCTTAAAATTTACATGTTCTTTTAATTTCTGCAGCCTTAAGTATCATCTGGGTATCTACATTGGTGACTCTTCTGTTTTCCTTCTAAGTCCTAAATTCCAAAAGCAAAGAACATGTTTCCCTTCATTTGTGTGACTTCTGTATGCAGAGAAAGTGACACAATTAATAAAATCCAACGCAGTCTGTGAAATACAGAGCAGTAAAAAAAATATGGAACATAAAACATTGAGTCAGAACCCTCTCCTATGTACAGAAAGCAGAAACCAAAGCTGCACCTCATTTCTATTAAATCTAAAGAAGAATGAACAAACAGAATAGAAAATCATGGTAAAGACAATATTGCCAAAAATGTATATATTAGTATACATACATACTCTATATATGAATATAGTCTATATGTACTATATATTAATACATAAATTACATGTTTATCAAGCACTATTCTCAACCTACCAGCAAAGAAAAGATCTGCTGCCAGCTGATCCTCACCCTGTATTTGTTCTACATCCCCACAGTAAAAACTCAGAGTTTCACTGCTTACAAACCATAAATACTGAAAGGGAGATAACCCCACAAAGGGACAGGAGGGGAATGCTCCTGCCAGGTCTCTGCCATCCCTCCCATGAACATCTCCCTTGGTGTCTCCTCTCTGCTGAGCAGCTCGAGCCCATCCTGAGCTCTGACCTAAAGGCAAGCGGGGCAGCTCAGGCTGAAAGAACCAGAACTGGCACTGGCAGCTCCCCCAGTTGCAGCAGGACTGAAGGGCTTCTGCACAGCTGGGAGGAGCTTCAGAGCCACCGGGGCTGCTGGAAATTACCTTGGTGGGTGAGAAGCAGGAGGTTGTAGCAGTATCCTGCTGTAACCAGCAATGTATTAGTGGCATTTGCAAAGTAGCTGCTTAATTTTGCCAGTTTCATGCTGATGTAGGCAGTGAGCTGTAGCTGTGCAGGGTCTGAACTGAAGGGCTCTGCTGGCCACTGTTACATCCACAGGATTCTGGTTTAGCACGTGGCTTTTACCTAAGAAAAGTCTTCATTCATTTTAGATTACTTAGATTGGAAACTGTTCCTGGCTTGACAGAGGACTATCCCCTAAAGCCTCTAGATTTCTAAAACCAGGTGCAAACATATTCCAAGAGATGGGCAAAGCCACCTGGGATGGTGTTAGGAGATGAATGGCCTGGATAAAGGCCATAAAACAAGTCACTAAAAGAATCCTCAGTGCTAGGAAAAGAACCCACATTTTTTACTCAGATCTCTCTAGATTAGCAAATGTGACATTAACCATACAGTCTATCAATCTTTTCTGTCAGTTTTTACAAAACCTTCAATCCCTTTCCACTGAGACCTCTCTGTGTTGGTGATAACGGTGTTTCTTTAAAATTGTCACTCTGGAAATAATTTTTAAAAAATAGCAGAAACTCTAGAGATGTCTAAATTAGCAATGTCTCACTTTCTCTGGCTCCCTGAGAATTTGGGTGCAGCCTTCCTCAGAGATGCCTCAGCCCCTCCTGAGTGACAACAGTGTAAGACAAAAAGCTGAGAAGTTTTTCAGCTGGCAGAACCCGAGTCATTTCTGCCATATGAATTTTATCCACGAACTGATAAAAGCATTTCTTTGCCAGCACACACTGTGCTTAAAATAAGGAACGTTGTTGATACAGATATCCTGGCAGAACTATATCAGCAAACACTTTCTGCTGCAGCACAGGACCCAAAACATATCTTCTTCAGGAGAAATTTTTTTTTTCTTTTTAAACTTTGGACCACAAAAAAAACTTCAAACTTGGAGCAGAAGGTTTGGTGAGAGTACATTTCTTTAAGAGATAGCATCTACATTTGAAGAAAATTTTATTTCCTGCTACTCTCCTGACCTAAAACTAATTACAAATAGTAATATTAAGAAAAGGAATCATTTCAGACCTCTGCCCTGTAAAGTCCACCTCTATTCCATAGCTCCATGGGTCTGTGCTGGTGTACTTTCCCTGTTCCCATGCAGCTGCACAGAGCTACTACTGCTGTTACACCAAGCAGAAGGCTCTCCACTGACTGCACAAACATTTCCATGCTCCATACGACTCCCAGGATATCCAGATATTCTGCTAGAGAGAAACAAGAGGCAGACAAAGAAATAAATTTGACAAGTGGTGTCAGTTGAGTCCAACTGACACTGTGTGGGCGTCAGCAGTTCCTCTGAAGTTCAATCTTATGTCTTACCCAAAGACAGATTTGCTGGTGCCTGAAAACTGTTACATGAGTCATTTACTAAGAATACTAAAGGATGGAATTAATTTTCCTCTGAATTAAAAATTCAAGGTTTTTTTTTTTTTTCTTCCAGGAAATAAGTAGCTAAAATTACAGCAAGTCTGTCGCTTTATGGGTTTTGCCTGTTTTAGCATCTGGGAAACCATCACTTCAAGGTAGTAAATGTCCTCTCTTTCCTACATAATGGATTGCAACTCTTGGATTTATGAGTGAAATGGATACCTGACAACATTATCCTAAAAGAATCTGGAGAAAATAATAACAGTTTAAGAATAAGAAAAATAAATATTGAAATTCTATACCATAGTATCTGAAGGAAATACTTGAAAGAAATTACTGCCCTGTATTAATTTAATGCTCTTTCCTTTGAAAACTTTAACAGTTCCTTGGGATATTATTACAGAGTTTTTTCTGAATTTTGTCTCATTCTGTGGTACTCTCACACCTTCTCAAGGAACATTTTACTACAGAAATAAAATATTTACATCTCCTCTATTTAAAATGAGGAAATAAATAATCAGAACTAAAACTCATATTGAAATAGTTGGAGAAGAACAAATGAAATACTGGGAACATCTTGTGAACTGATATACCTCGAAGAATTTTTACAAAATTTATTTTTAAACAATAAGGAGAAGACTATGGGTTTCACTAGAGGTTCATTAATCCAATATACACCAATATATGAGAATGTAACAAACAAACAGTATTTAATTTGAAAGAGCACAATGGATATTTTATACAGAAGAAATAATGCAAATGGAATTTGCCTTCTCTGAGCCAAAAGATGGCAAATAAATTTGCATAGGGTGATTATAACAAACAAATTCCACTCTTCATTTTCTTTTATCAGAATCTCTTGAGAAAAGTTTTGGTATTCCTTCACTCTGGGGTCCCCATTCCAGTGGTGTTTCCTCCTTAGAAGGAACAACTCACCCAGGACGTTATTTGGGATGAGGCATCTCATGGCTGCAGCCCAGGACAGCCTGGTTTGGAGGGGTCAGTGCAGGTTTGGGTAATTAAAGCTTGTGCAGGTGAGTGAGCTGGGAGGGCTGGGGCAGCTGCACCTTGATCATTCCACGGGAGGAGCTCTTCTGCCAAGCCCTCAGGCTGGGGCCATGTGAGGGATGTGGCACAGCAATCCATGCTCCTCACTCAGCTGCCCTGGGCAGCCCACGGCCTCCTCAAAGCTGCTGACACTGTTTGCTTCTGAGGATGTTCACTGGCTCTTTTTCGTGTTTTGCACAACGTGTAGTGCTCTCAAAATGTTGAAGTGTGTAATTATGCTTGAAATAATTAGAAGCACAGTAAAAAAAAAAAAAAACAAAAAAGAAAGCAAGAAAGAAAAGAAATGCAAACCCAACATCCAAAGGAGAGCAAAAGGGGGATCCCTGTAGATCCCTGTAGTAAGTGTGCTGGAAAACTAGAATTGAATTTCGGAATCCACTGTGAACCCTCAGACCTAAGCCAGCTCAGCAGGAAGAGTCTCATGGAGCTCAAGGAGATCAAGAGTGTGAAAAGGGAATCCATGGTATGGGAATATTGAAAAACAGGCAGTAGAGACATAAGTTAAAGATCCAGACACTGAAAAGATGAAAGATGAAGCAATTTGGGGTGAAAATTTACAAACAAGAATTAACTTTATATCTGTCTTTCATCTGACAGGGTGCATATGGAGCAAAGAGGATCCATCATCTTCCCTGCTCTGACACTGCTTTGTCTACCTTATACTTCAGCTCTCATGATGGAGCCCATAAAGAGCTTCCTGCTGGATAAAACTTTACATGAAACAAAGATTTTAGGTACAACACCTCCATTGTCTCTGCCTTTGCCTGCATTTAACCCTATTAACCATCCTCAAAAGTTCTGCTGCCTTCCACACAAATATGTGCCGGGAATCCTTTGCTATCCAAGAATGTACAAAGTTGCTTCTCATCCCCTATCCCAACGCTGTAACCTGCCCAAAATTCACTGAAAGCGTTTCAGAAAAGGGGAACGAGGAACTGGTGTTGGTAATAATGCATGAATCATATCTGGAGTCAAATTTTCCCCCACAAATCATAAGAAATTCTTGGGAAATTTCTGGAAGGAGCAGTGATGCTCATGCTGTGCTCAGTGCCACAGGGCAGAGCTGAAAGATAATTACCCTGTGAGCACGGAGTCAGTGCAGTGTAAAAAAGGTGCCAAAAATCCCAGTGCTGTCATTAACAGCTGCTGGCTGCTTGTCAGATGCCAGTGGAGCACAGCCCTGCACTGCTGATGGGCAGATGAGAACACACCTGAACACGGCAGGATATTTATAAAATCTAATCATGCAGGGGGAAAAAAATACGGCCATTGCCTCACAAAGACTTGTAGCACTTATTTCACGTACAAGACATCTCATTTTTCCTCTTGAGCCAGCAGTGTCAGTCTTTCCCTGACTTAAAACTAAGTTTCTAAAAACCTATTAAATACGTTTTAATAGGTCTAAACCTACTGGATTTTTTGTATGGTCCCCGGATTGAAACAGGATCAAGGAGAGAAAGAACCATTAGGGGAATGTTTTGTCTATTTGTAGCAGATCTATTTCCTTTGAACGCTATCAACACCAATATTTTTAAGAGTTTCAAAGCACCCTATAAATAATGGCACTTAAAACAAGGGGTTTCTACTTTCACTTCTGTGTTACCATGTAAATTATCAAAGAAACTGCCTCTATGCACTACTGAATAAAAGAGGAACACCAGGAATTTCTATACTCCAACTCAGGAGGCAAAGAAGGACATGGAAAAGGTGCAGCCCCTACAACCCCATCACATGTAAGCACTCCAATGTACGTTGGAGTGCCGGCTGCGGGAAACTGCAGATGTGCACTAGAAGAGGAAAAACTTAGAGTGCCCTAAGAGGAGAGCTTTAGAAATCAAGCACAGATCCTGGGAGAGGAACATGTCTGCAATATAAACCCCCTGGATGAGGCTATTTTAAAAACATCCCGTTCCGTGTGCCAAAAGAAGAAGAGAACAAATCGAGAAACAATCCCAGCGAGTGACCCAAGCCCGCCTAAGCCCTGTCCAAACCACGAGATCTGAGCCAAAGATGAACCATCCCCCTGTTCTCCTGCCTGGGGGCCAAACTCTCCCTCCCGGGGTTAGAAACGAGGTGTGGTCGAGCTTTTAATTACCCTTATCTTAGGCAGTTCTCTAATTAGATATCTGTAGCCTTTTACAAAAAACGAAAGTGGTGTTTAATTGTACCTAACAGCATTTGCAACAACTGGCTGCTATTTCAGCTGCTTAATGCACGTTTTATTTCAGTGGCTGCCCAAGTTCTGTAGCCATTTCGAGAGACAACTCGCTAAACTTGTAAAACATTTTAACTTTATCTGATTTCGCTTTCATCTCTCACCCTGAGTGGTAAAACACATTTTTCTTATTCACAAAGAGTGCCACAGAGAGAGATTTGGGCTGGAGCCTGATGTACATGACAGCTGCTGAAGCCACGGACAAGAAAAACTGTATCTGCAATTGCAGGGAGCGGGCTGGGTGCGATAGCACTGAGCAGTCAGGGGGCTGCTGAGCTCGCTGAAGATACATTGCCCTGACTATTGCATTTGATTCTCATGGCAGGAGCAGGCTGAGGGCACTCGTCAGGTCCTCAGCAGGTCTCTGATTCCCCCGGAGAGCAGCAGGACAGAGCCAGCTCGGAGGTGCTGCTGCAGACTGAGATTACCCAAGCTGACCTCCCAGGTTTAATTCAAATTATATTATTGTTAATACAAACACAGAGCTGCTCCTGGTTCCCCCAGCCTCCAGCTGCAGCTCCCGGGAGAGGGCACATCCTCAGATGGGATGAACTGGTATTGCCCTAATGTATCTTCAGGTATTTCCACTTTTCCCTGCTTTCCCTTGGCCTTTTAGGAGCAGCCATTCTCACCTGGCCAGGCTGGCTCCCTGCAGGAGGCTGGCAGGAGCTCTGGGGGCATTTCCCCCCAGGTGTTTTGGCAGCTGGTGTTTTATCACCAGCAAGATATGCTGATGCTTGAGTGGATTCCTGAACCTGGTGTGGTTCAGGAGAGAATTCACTTTGACAAGAATATTCTGCAAGGCTCCTGAGATCAGTTTGGGGTGCCTGCAGCTGTCCACAATGGGTAAGGAGGGGAAACAATTAAAAAATTATGTAGATTCCCTCAGCCCCACGTCTGCAGCTCATCCAGGAGCACTCTAAGGACATGAATCCCGAGCACACACTTTGTTTATCTCTGAGAATATGGCAAATACACAACCAAGACCCACTTGCCCTTTCTGTGTGTCTCTCTCTGTAAATTTTGGTAGGTCCTTTCAGATTTTTAAACAGCATTTAATGGATGTGGAGAAATGGTAGGAAAGGAAGTAAGGAAGAGAAAAGATGGAAAGCAGGCAAGAGAGCTCTTGCCAGAGGAGCTGGAGAGCAGAAGGAGATGGCATTTTCAAAGACTGTGCAGCACATACAGCAACTTCAGTGAAAAGCTGGGGAAAAAAGTGGCCACTGTTAGGGCTTGAGAGTGTTACAGCTTAATCACCTTAATAGGACCTTTTAGTGGTGAGCCCGGTGCAAAATGAGCCTCCCCTTCCCTGGGATTTTCTTCCTCTCAAAGGCTAAGTGACTTTCCATTTGTCTTTTGCACCTCTCTAAACCAACTGAGCAACCCTCTCTCGAGGCATTAATCTTAAAACTTTGGTACTGTGAGCTCGGAGTGCTCCCTCTCCTCTCCCTGGGTGCAGTGGTTGCATCCACAGCGACAGAACTCTGTTTAAAAGCCTTTTGGCAGACTCTGGGTGCCAACAGCCTCGTCAAAGTTTCGCTCCAGTTTCAGGCAGAGACCGAAAGATTCCCAAATGTCAGATTTGTGTCTGCTCCTGTCCTTACATAACTTGCAAACACAAGTCATCATGTATGTAATACACCCACAGCCCCTTTCCTTAGCTGGGGCTAAAATAATACAATGCACTTGGGGGGTTTTAAACTCTTCACCTCGGGTGAAGGATGTGTTAATAAAATTATCTGTATGAATGTTTCCTGAAAGGGCTGAAACACCTGTCCATGTACTCTCTTACAAAGAGCATGGCTGTCAACATCTAAAGGTATTCTGCATTTCTGTCAGAAGGTCTTTGATCAAAGGTAGATAAATCTTGTACTACCTGAATTTCTGCTCACATTAGTACATAGAATATATTTGTTTATACTCTTGCATTGTAAGATAGCTGGATAAAATAAAAATAAGTGTAAATTCCTACATTTAAATGTGACTATCCTTGGGCAGCAAAAGGGAGAATGAAAGTGTGACATAGCCAAAATTCAGCAGCTGGAGATCTAAGTGATAAATCTTATGCTCTGAGATGCTCCATAGAGGGCCTGGGTATCCAAACCAAATGGTGCATTACATCCCTCATTTAGATTATATTTTTGGCTCCTACTTTTCTTTTTTTTTTCCTCTATTTGCTAAAATATAATAATCTTCTATCAAAAAAAATTAAATTTAGCTAAGCACTTTATTTTCATAAAGCAAATGTTGGCCTTGGCAGACAACAGTCAATGATGGAGGTTTTCATTTACAGCACCTTAATTGCTTAATGGCTTTTTAGTCCCTACCTTAGTCCTGAAAATTTTCATAGGAAAGAGTCTATGTAGTAATTGTCACTAAACAAACATAAAAAGTACCTTCCCATTCAACCTGTGAATGCTCAACTTCACAGCAACAGCAACAGTGGCTTTATATCAACTTTCTCCCTAAATTAGGAAACACAGCCCCGTTTCCAAAGCTTTCCCTTAGCCCTTCTCCTTTCCCAGTATGACGTTTTATCCACTTTTTAATTTTTATAGGGATACTTCTCCTCAATAAATATTCCAAGAGACTCAATGTCTTGTGTAATTGAATTACCAGGTTTATAGAAAATCAGTTATAGCCAAAATTGCCAAGGTGGGTGTGGGGAAAGAAGGAATATTTCAGCAAGATGTGGCCCATTATGCAAATTTGTCACCACATGCCATACATAATGAATAAACCTTGTGCTCTTAACACTTTGATTATAGACTATACAGACAATGCAAATTAAAATTCCTGCTGCTCCATAAATGAAATGAGAGGAAATTATGTAAATTCTAACACATTAGATTGATTTGGTTGAAACAAAACCTGCTCCACTTGATGTTTTAGGGGAAGAGCCACAATTACAATGATTGAGAAAGTGCAGTGTTAATGAAGTGTGTTATTGCTAATCAATTCCTCCTCCTCCTCTGGTAATGGCAGAGCTCTGCCACTACATCATCCACTGCCCAGGCACCTCTGGGCTCTGGGGCACGCCCTGAGGCTGCCAGAAACTCCTGCTTGCATCACAGAACCCACAGGAGCTCTGGCTGACATCCAGGAGGGTGCATGGTCTCACACAGGACCAGGGGCTGGAAAGGATCCTAAAAATCACCCCTACCACGGGCAGGGACACCTTCCACAAGATCAGGTTGTTCCAAGCCCCATCCAACCTGGCCTGGAAAACTTTTGGGCAATCCTGCCTGGCTGTCTTGGAAATCTGCTGGAAGTCCTCACCAAGCAGCTTCCCCTTGAGCAAAATAATCACCTTGCTGCTGGCTAACTTCTTGGAAAATAAGAAATGAGATTTTCACCTGGTAAGAAACCGATGTTGTTTGGGTCATGGAAATGAAAAGCAAGGTCTTCCAGGCTTAAACTTCCATGTCCAGATTAAATAAACTGAAAGATGGGACTCAATGGTTTTAAAAGTTTCAAACCAAAGGTTCTTCCAATAACAGTTGCCTGGGTTTTGTTGTAGGAACCTGGAATGTCTCTAAACCAGAGCACAGTTGATTAAATTCTGTGATCTGTAAGGAACTGTGATGCACAGAGCTGATAGAGCTGTTCTACAGTTAATCAATAGATGAAGGTTACACTTTCTTCACACCAGGCAGAGGAACATCTCTCTGAGCATCCTCTCATAATTTTAAACAAAATACTCTGTAGAGCTCCTCAGCAGTGAGCTGCAGAATACTGCATTGCTATCTCAGTTATTCACTGTCTTCTATAAAATAACTAAGTAGTATATTTATCATGTTTTGCCTTTTGCAGACCTTTCTCTAAAAAATTTCCATCGCATTTTTAAAGAAAATATTTCCATGTGCAAAAGGATCTGCGGCATTAGAACTCTGTGGCTCCTACCCCACGTGTAAATGCGAGCAGGTGGAACTAGTCAGTGTTTTATTTTCTCCTGAGATAACTTTTATCCCGTTCTCGGAAACATTTGTCACAGCACGTAGTGACTTGCATTTGTTTCCTCTCTCTGCTGATCTGTCTCCCAGTAATTTATTTTGGCTCCTGCTGAGACACGAGGAAGCCCAGAGACATCTCGCTGCCTTCAGCAGCAGCTCCACACGCAGCAGCGGTGCAGGGTGTGAATAAAACACATCCCAAACCAGGGCAGCACCGGCGGGGAGAGTTTTCCTGCAGAAGTGAGGTAGCACATCGACCCACAGCACACACCCCGAGGCTGCCACTTACCACGGGAAATTCTAGCGTGAGCAAGGCAGGAACAGGGCTCAGGCCCCGGCTCGGCCGGCCGACAAAGGAGAACGGGGAAAGAAAAAGAAAAAGAAAAAGGAAATACACAGAGGAATTCGTCTCTCGCAGAAATAAAGCAACATTCAGTTTGGCGGGCGGAGGATCCATTGCGGTGTCAGCACGGGCTTCTCTGCTTCGGACGGGGTTTTAAAAGCGCCAGCCCGGTTTCTCTTCATTAATCGTGACCTGTGGCTGCTGCTGCAGAGCTCGCTCCCTCAGCCCTGCCTCGGAGCCTCCTCCCCTCGCGGCCGCGGTTTATCCCGGCTTTTATCCCGGCTTTTATCCCGGCTTTTATCCCGGCTTTTGGCCGCGATGCTGCGGGAGCCGCCTCCCCGCACGAGGGGGCCCAGTCTAATTGCACCGTGCTAATTAGAAGCTCAAAGCGTGACGTGGTCAGAGAGCCACTCAGAGCTTGGCACGGAGAGATTTGCAACCCAAAAGGTGAAACATCGCCCAAAACCGAGAAACGGGGAAAGCCACGGCAACTGTGTGGCTGTGCAGGAGCGGGAGCTGAGCGTTTCAGCGTGGGACAGATGTTTTCTTACATAAAACAGACACGAAGAGTCACACTGGTAAATGTCTCACCCCACAGGAATCATCTTAATTTCCAGCTCGCAAAGACCTTAGAAAACGGAGTCTCTCCACATTAGCTTTTGCTTGAATTCTTTGACTTCCCACTGCTTTGTTTATAGGAACAGGCTCTCTTTGATGTTGGAATATCAGAAGGAGTGAAACAATAAATTTCCCATATTCTAATATCCAGGCATCCCGAGCTTGTTCAAGGACCCCTTGATTCATGAAGGCAAATAATTAAATTACCTGGGCTTTGATCAAGGAGTTGCTGCAGTCCCTTTTTGATGTCGAATGTGGCTGTTTGAAGCTCCACACCGACCACTGGCCCACATGGGGTTTAACCCTTTCAGCAAACCAGCAGCAGGCTTCAGGCAGCCTTCTGGCATTCCAAAGTGAGCCCCCCAGCATAATTTAGGAATGCTGCTCCAGCAGGAGCACCGGAGGTGTAGTAGGTCCAGGAGGATCCCTGCACCACACTCTTGGTGGGATGCTCATTGAAAGGCTGAACCTCTCCCTTCTAAACAAGCTGAAATTGTTTCCCAGCCAAGTCAGCCTGCCTCAAAGTCAATCTTTGGGAGCTGCTCTTTAGAGGGCATGGCGCTGAGATATAAAAATGCTGCTGAGATGCAAAGGGGTTTGCCTTGGCAGTACAAGAGTTTTCATCACTTCCCAACTATTCCCCCAAAAGAAATGTGAGTGGGCACAGGCTGGTCTAGTCAGGTGAAAGAACACTCCTCAAATAGGGAAACCAAGTAGATTTGAGCCTTCAAAGGCAAGAACCTGGATGAATTCATCTGTGCAATGATCAAGTCAAAACCCTGGTCGTGCTGCCTGCAGAAAAACAGAAACTGAAATCAATGCAGACACTGTGCTCTCAGCTGATTTGCCATTATGAATATGATTACTGAGAGAATTCCTCTTCATAAATGAGGAATTAGGCTCTCCTTCATTCATTCTAAGATTCTTTTGGGACATGAGGAGGTTACTAAAAGGACATAATTAGAAGGCATAATTAATATATAGTGATCTCTCACTCAGTTCCCTACGCAGCTCCAACAACACAGCCATGGATACACCCCTAATTTTAGCAGCAGTTCCATGGATTATGGAAATGACCTCACCAGACTACTGAGATGTGGCAAAAAGAGTTCTGCAACAGGACTTTTTCTGGTCTCATTCATGGCAGAAAGGCATCTCTCCTTCAGGGCACAGCTGTGGAAAGGACCCCTGTCATGCCGAGTGACATCTCAATTCACAGGGATACAGGCTGCAAAAAGCATAATGAGCATGCCTGGCTTCCCCTAGGTAACAGGCAAATTATTTTGGGGTGTGAGGATGTAGATGGAAATTCATGTATTTACATTTAAAATGCTTGATAAGTTATTAAAAAGTTGGGATGTTTCTGATTTGTTGGAAAATAAAACTTGGGGCCTTTTGTAAAGCCCAGAGGAGAAATGCATATAATGAATTGGTAAGAATGAGAATAGTAGTGGATGTACACACAATTTTATGCATTTTCCATAAAGCCAAAGGAGCTGCACATATAACTAACACATGAAATGGGAAACCTTCCTCCTTGAGCAAACATTCCTTGCAAAACCAGTGAAAAGCATTAAAGGAGGAGCTGCTGATCTCAAATTCAACAAGCAATTAGTATTCATTAACTCAGAGTAATAAAATGCCCAAGGCACCTATGGGTTAAATATAGTCTACTTTAAAGAACATGGAAACAGTTAAAACACAAGCTTTACTCCAGTTTATTTTGAATGACTTCATTTCTAGTAAAAATGGATGTGATTTCCAGATGGGAGATACCTCTAGGCAAAAACATTCTCCTTCTCTCCTCCAGTAGGCAAAATGACTAAATACCAAAGGAAAAGTCTTTTGTACACATGATTAATTTCATTTACATTATTTTCTTAATAAAGTATCAATGACCTCTAAATTTTTTTGGGGGAAAAAAAGTAAATAGAAGTTAAAGGTCCTGAGTTCTGGTAGTTCTCCTATAATGTACAACTTCCAAGAAACGACTTGCTGGTCACTCATTTCTGAAGGGAAACACCATAAAGGCTGAGCTGCTCTCCAGACTGTTTGTGGGGATAGTCACAAGCCAGATTTCACAGCTCTGTGACCAAAACACAGAATTACATCCAGTCCATCAGGGATAGGAAATGTGCTCGGAGCCCTCAGCATCCCAGGAAGGCAGAAATTCCAGGAGCTCCCTCCCTGACCTCCAGCTCATCATGACAAAGCCGAGGTGGTGACAATGAGCAACTGCAAATCTCAGTAAACCTCAGAGCTGGCACTTCCTCTGCAGACTTGGTTATTTCAGCCCAACTCATTTCATGTTCGACTTGATTGGATAATTAAGCAAATATTAGTGCAATTTCATCCATCTGATCGTGCACTGAGAGCATTCCTAACACTGGTAGGACCAGAACCTGCTTAGCTCTGGGATGCACAGCTCCACCTAACTCAAACATAAACTCAGTGTAACCACCAAAGCTCCTTGCAATGCCAGATCAAGGGTGCTGATCAATAATCCCAGTGCCACTGAATAACCCCAGGGACTGCAGCACCACTCCTGTACTTTGGGTCAGCCTGAATTTAGGAAAGTTTTGCACAGGAAAGTGCAAACATCAGATAAAGAGCTTAAACTCTTCTGCTCATAGAAATAATGTTAACCACAATAACAAAGTTCTGAGCATGTATGAACCAAGGTCGACATTCCCCCTGCCTTCCAAAAGTACAAATCCACACCGAAGGGCACACTAAGATGGAGCTCAATGTCGAGTCCACACCACGAGGAAAAAAGTCAGCAACTTGACTTTTGATTTCCCTTGTGTGTTTTGACTGCTCCTTTAAAGCCCAAGCCAGCAGCCACTTGGAAATTTGTGATGCTCCAGAATGACAGCACATCCCTGCAGACTGGAGTAAATCCTTGTGCTACCTTTTCTGTGGAGTTCCTCATGTCCTAGTTCCATGTGGCACCTGCATATTGGATGTATCTGGTGAGGCAGCAGGGCTGGCTCCCACTTCTCTCTCATGAGAGTGCCCAAGTATTTCTCAGATCACACTCTGTTGCCTCATTTAAATGTGGGGTTTTCTTTGCCATGAAGTAAATAATTGCTGAAGTCATTGAACGTACTGAGAATTAATTTTAGCTGCTCCCAGCACTTTGACACATACTGGGAAACAGTATAAAACAAGCTTTTGCTGTTGGATCCAAAAAGGGAAATAATGTTAGCAGGTGGTCACTCAACATCAGCTCCAAGCTCTTAGAGAGGGGTGTGATTGCCCTGCAGGCTGGACGTGGAAACCTTGCTTAGTTCAGAGAGTAGGAAGAGTCAGAGGGGAAGGCAAATGTTGGATAAGCCTGAGCCAAGGAAGCTGAGAAGAATGTCTCCACTTCTGAGCACAAGTGGAGGTAGCTCAGTAAAGGAGAAACATGGAAATAAGACAGAAAGGTCAGAAGAGGCCGCTGTACCTGCTAAAGGTGAGGCTATGGGAGGGCAGAGCAGAGTTTGCATTGCAAAGTGGGAAACCCCTGGGGGTGAAATGTTCACTGAATATTAGATTTGGAGCTGCAGAGGGAGAGCAGCATCTGACAAAGTGAGGGCCAAGAAATCTCATCCCCACATCAGCGAGGTCAGTGAACTCCAGCTGGAGGTGCAGGAGCCTGAGAAAGCCCAAACCAAGCCCAGGAGCACAGGCAGGACTCAGAGGGCACAGAGCATCAGCCTCAGCTCTTGTACATGGTTTGTTGTGACCCAGGTCATGCAGATGCCCCAATTAGCTCTGAATCCTCCAAATCAGCTTTGTTTGTCCAGGGCAGTGGACTGTGACCTGCAGCACAAGACTGGGGAGCACTGAGGAAGGGAACAGATGAAACCAGTTTCACTTACAGGGCTACAGCCAAAGCACCACAGAAAACCAGAGATCTCAGAGAGGATTTGTAACTCAACACTTCAAACATGAACATAATGGATTTATGAGTATAATTTTTTTTCATATAAATATTACAAAATTCACAATTTTAAGGACAGAAAGGACAATTATGACCATCCTGTCTGACCTACAGCCACGTGTATTGCTACCTAATCAGCCCTTTTGTATGTAAATGACAAATTGTTTGCATGCAAATGCCACTGCCTGCTCTGTTTTCTTCTTGCTTTAGAAAAAGAAATGCTATGGAAATTGCCACCGTGCTAAAAAGAATTGAAATGCATACTAATCAGCCATATTCTCCCAGCTATACCAGCTATAATTGGAACAGTAACAAATTAAAAGGCAACAATCAGCACTGGACAAAATTTTCTATTTGAATCAGAGCCCCGAGTAAAATTATTATTCAGCTGCTTTTCAAAATTTTGGAACCTCTTAAGTCTGGAGAAATTGGGTTTGAAACTGTGAATGAACAGTGACTTTTCACTAATGTGAAATATTGAAGATCTTCTCTGGAATTTCAATTGCAAGGAAAATAACCTGAAAGAGAATGGGAAGGAGCCATTATCATAAAAAATATCTGTTCTCTGTGTGCACTGGATAAATGTTTGAGTGATTCTCAGTTCCAGCAGGCTGCTGATCCCTGTGGCTCATGCAATATGGAACGGGAGGGTTTGATCACTGCTCTGCACCTCCTGAATTAACCTGGCAGCATTCAGCTGCTCTGACAAAGAGCTCACAGCCATCCCTGCCTGGCCAGGAAGTGCCCTGAAAGGAAGAAATGCACTAAAACCTTGTCTTGAATGGTGATCCACCATGAACTGAGCCATGCTGAGAAATATTTTACTGCACCAGTGCGTGCTCAGGTCTCTGAAGGGAGCACTGCTCTGAAGAGGATGAGATTGAATCCTAGAATTGAACCCAAACATTTCACTGTGTTTTCTATTCTAATGAGAACATTTCTAATTTCTAAATGCCATTCAAAGTCACGTATTTGCCTCAGGATCTCTCTTTATCAAATTCAACTACTTCCAAAAAATTAGGGATAAACTTTTGGAATGGCATTTCTCTTGAGCAATTTAAAGGCTGCAATTTTTACCTGTTGCTTCCATCAAAGTTTTCCAGTCACCTCAACAAATGAATGTACAAAGTGCACATAAGGCACAGGCAGCTCTGTGAATAAAAAGGTCTGGGACTCTTTTGTTTGGGGGATGGCAGTTACAGGTGTTTTGTTTGGGCAATGCAAATACATTTAATTTTGGTTCAAATGCCAGCCAACTTTGCACAAGCTCTATTTCTTTTGTTTGCCCTGCAATGTCTATACATGCACAAAAAAATAATAAAAACTTAGTTGATAAAAGATGAAAGGAGTAACAGAGTTATTCATTCAGTAGCCAAGATCTGTGAGATAATTACTTTAAATCAAGAAGGGACAGACCATTTAAATTTATGACTTAATGCCAATGCATGCATGTATTAATGAAACAGTTAGCATTAATGGAAATAGGGTTTAGTCTCCTGGTTCCAATAGAGCCATCATTTCTGCCTTCGACTGAACTAATGACTTAGCCTTGGCAGAATGATATGCATGCATGTATTTAACTATTTAACTTAACCACTGAGACCAATTAATGTGTTTCTGAAGTTTGATTTTATTTAAAAGTATATATCAGCAGCCTCACTGGGATCAAAATTATGTTGAACCAGAGTTTATATGGCAGCAGTTTAACCTAAAGCATGACTCTCTCACTTGGAATATCTGATGTAAAAGGAAGAGCACTAAAACGTGGGGCAGAAGAAGCAGCTCTTCAATGGGATTGGAACTGAGTTAAGGGCATTTTTAGCTTCCCAGGCTAGCACAGACTGTGATTAGGGGCTCAGGTGGAGGGGAGTGGGGCTGTGAGAGGGCACAGCACAGATTTACTGTCTGTCCTGGATCCAGGAACAAACCTGTGCACAGCTGGCCCAGCCAGGCTGAGCTCAAGCTGGGTTTGCTCACAGGGCAAGAAAACCTGCACCAGTTACACCACACAAAGACAGGGGAGTTAAATGCTCAGTGCTGTGCAGCTCAAAAACTGTGTTTTCAAGGGTTTTGAGTAAAATTCCTTCTGCTCATCTCTCCAGAGTTCTCCTGCATGGGCCTGTGTCCTCACAGCATCACCAGGGGCTCATGGCAACAGTGGCAGTCTGCACCAACACCATTTAATGAAACCTTCATTGTAATTACTGTCTACATAGACATTTCCTGCAGCTGACATTCACATATCAAAGTCCTATTCAGTTTTTCTCTGCATTATAATACTCCATGATCCACAATTTCTGTTCACATCTATGATGTGGCTACAGTCTACCTGCTGATGAACAATTAAACATNCCATTTAAATTTCTGACTTAATGCCAATGCATGCATGTATTAATGAAACAGTTAGCATTAATGGAAATAGGGTTTAGTCTCCTGGTTCCAATAGAGCCATCATTTCTGCCTTCGACTGAACTAATGACTTAGCCTTGGCAGAATGATATGCATGCATGTATTTAACTATTTAACTTAACCACTGAGACCAATTAATGTGTTTCTGAAGTTTGATTTTATTTAAAAGTATATATCAGCAGCCTCACTGGGATCAAAATTATGTTGAACCAGAGTTTATATGGCAGCAGTTTAACCTAAAGCATGACTCTCTCACTTGGAATATCTGATGTAAAAGGAAGAGCACTAAAACGTGGGGCAGAAGAAGCAGCTCTTCAATGGGATTGGAACTGAGTTAAGGGCATTTTTAGCTTCCCAGGCTAGCACAGACTGTGATTAGGGGCTCAGGTGGAGGGGAGTGGGGCTGTGAGAGGGCACAGCACAGATTTACTGTCTGTCCTGGATCCAGGAACAAACCTGTGCACAGCTGGCCCAGCCAGGCTGAGCTCAAGCTGGGTTTGCTCACAGGGCAAGAAAACCTGCACCAGTTACACCACACAAAGACAGGGGAGTTAAATGCTCAGTGCTGTGCAGCTCAAAAACTGTGTTTTCAAGGGTTTTGAGTAAAATTCCTTCTGCTCATCTCTCCAGAGTTCTCCTGCATGGGCCTGTGTCCTCACAGCATCACCAGGGGCTCATGGCAACAGTGGCAGTCTGCACCAACACCATTTAATGAAACCTTCATTGTAATTACTGTCTACATAGACATTTCCTGCAGCTGACATTCACATATCAAAGTCCTATTCAGTTTTTCTCTGCATTATAATACTCCATGATCCACAATTTCTGTTCACATCTATGATGTGGCTACAGTCTACCTGCTGATGAACAATTAAACATCATTATAATAAAGAATTATGTTTGGAAACCTCCTGCTGCACTGTGCACCAAGCACTCTGGAAAATCCTGGCTCCTCTTTTACATTCAGTTACTCGGTCCTTTTCTTTTAATCCATTTACATTGATTTCTACTACTCCAACTCTGCCTGCTATTGCATTCCAATTAAGAATTCTGATGAACTCTTGCTGATTCAGAAAGGAGAGGGCTCTCACTCACTGCCAGACTTTGGAGGAAAAAAACCCAACCAACCAACCAACCGCACACACAAAACCCCCTTAGAATTCACTTAAGACAGCACTTGAAAATCGAGGAGTTAAATCAGGGCTCGCGGAGCCAGCAGAGCTCGGTGCGGTGGGGACGCCTGGGAGCCCCCCGAGCCTCTGTGCGGAGAAATGAACCCGAACCTTACGGTCACCTCCCCCCGGCCCTNGGAAAAAAACCCAACCAACCAACCAACCGCACACACAAAACCCCCTTAGAATTCACTTAAGACAGCACTTGAAAATCGAGGAGTTAAATCAGGGCTCGCGGAGCCAGCAGAGCTCGGTGCGGTGGGGACGCCTGGGAGCCACCCGAGCCTCTGTGCGGAGAAATGAACCCGAACCTTACGGTCACCTCCCCCCGGCCCTGCTCAGCTCCGCGGACTGCTCCGCAGATTGCTGCTGGCTCGCGGGGCAGCGCTGATGTCCCCG
>VZRX01002320.1:0-11312 GCA_013398075.1 Notiomystis cincta
GGATGCGGCCACTGCGGCCCGGAAGGGGCGGGATGGAGCCGGCCCGGCCCTGAGGGACCCCAGGGCCCGCGGGGGACCCCTGGACCGGGGCAGGGCCGCCATGGAGTCGTGGCAGCTCCGCTTCGAGACTCTGGAGGCTCTGCGCCTCTCCAGCAAGGGCCAGCTGAGCTACTGCAGCCGCTGGCAGGAGGATGAGGTGAGGACTCGCCGCGGGAATCGGCGCTGCCCGCTGGGAAACACCGACCGCTCATCCCTCACACTCAGGGCTTGAAATACCCCAGAACAGCTCGGGAGCGCGGGGTCAGGGAGCGGGGCTGGCCCGAGGGGGTTCAAATGTCCTGCAAAAGTCGGAGAGTCCGGGAAAAGTGTTGGAGAGACAGCAGAAAAAATGGTTCAGTGGGATACTGAGCTGCGATGATAACGCGGCTATTGGCTGTGCAGATGTGTGTTAAAGCTTTATCGAATGTTAAGGCTGTGTCGCGTTCACGGGGAATGTTTTCTCTCAAGGCTGCCTTGGAAGGGTGCGTGGCTCCCGTCGAGCTGTCCCCTTACTGCGGCTGGGTGCTGGACAGCCTCAGTGGGCAATTAGCCCAAGAAATCACACCCTCCGGGACTTCCACGCCCAAACAATCCACTCCCCTCCCAAAACGGTCTGCGGAGAAGATCCCGCCTGGCAGCCACCGGAGCTCTTCACCATCTTCATCTACAGAGCCCAGTGAAACCAAGGTAGCTCTCTGATAATATTCCACGTGTTTATGGAGCAGCTGTGAGAAAAAAATGTCCTAACTTGCTGCCGTAAATTGTCAGATTCAGGCTGGTTTGTGCTCTGTTAATTTATGGGGAAAACATCTTTAGTTTTAATTTTTTGTAGCATGAACAGGTGATGATAAAATTGGTATTAACAAGGTTTTCATAGAAAAGTGTTTCACCATAGACCCAAAGCAAACTTAATTTTTCACCATAACTAAGGAAAATACTGGAGCTCTGGTGTGTTATGGATTAGCAGCACAGGATTCATCCATTTGGAGGGATAAGGTCACAGAGGAGGGACAGGGCTGTTGTAAAAGGCCTTGAGTAACCACATTGAGTTCTCTGGAGTCTTTGAGTGACTTACATGTGTTTGACTCTCTTTTATGAGGCAGAAGGGTAGGAAACTGGGCAATGAGTTGAGTTGTAGAAATAATTAAGTTGACTCCTTTGTCTGTTTCTTCACAAATAATAGTTTAGGAGACTTGCTTTATCTGTTTTCCTCTGTGAGTTGCTGATCCTGTGCTTAATCACTGATTTTGCTTTTATGCTGACCATGCAGGAAAATGATCATTTTAGTCCCCTGGAAATAAATCAAGAAGTTCTTCCAGCAGTTCTGTCATCTAAAGTTGCAAAAGTCGAGGGGTGCATTCGGATGTACGAGGAGATGCACAGGCTGAAAGCAAAGGTAAGAAAAAATGCCTGAGGTGGCATCTGTGAATCCCAGGAGAGCTCCACAGTCAGAGGGAACAGTGCAAGGACAGCAAGTTATAAATGTTGGGCAGTTTAATCTGTGTTTTCTTCTGTCCAAATTGTTCAGTGACTCCCTTTGGTGCCTCTGGCCCCTCTGTACTGCAGGAGAGGCTGAGGCAGCGGCAGGAGGAGCAGGAGCAGATGGTGAGGGCAGCCTATGCCCAGGCCAGCGAGCAGCTGAAGCGCTTTGACGAGCTGAGGGAGCTGAAGAGGCATCAGGAATTCCAAGAGTTGCAAGAAGTAATGGAGAAGAGGTGAGATTACCTCTGCTATCCTTAGGATTTTATAGCATTTAATCAAAGTGGGGATTCATTCCTGTGCCTCACAGTTCTGTGCTAGTCACTTGTGGTTGGGAATCTCACCTGCTGCTTGTCTCACATTAACAATCCTCTTAGAGTTTGGCTGTTGGAGTGGATGTCTGGGTGTTGTTGAGGTTTTAGTGGTTAGAAAAAGAAAATATTTGTTATAAAGTTCCTTTAGCTTGTTTTAAGAATAACTCACTGTGTGTAGATTTGTGTTTTGTCTCCTGAATGTCTTGAATACAGTTTTTCTGTCTTTATGTGTATTGTAGCTCAAAGGAGGCTCAGGGGCAGCAAGAGAAGTTGAAGGAAGAACACCGACATAGAGCTAAGGTCTGAGACTCTTAAGAATTGTCTTTAATAAAAGACCATGACTGCTGGGTGGGAACTGGAAAGACCAACTGATTTGTTTGTATTTCCATGACACCCTGGAGTCAGGATGGATTTTCTGGTGCTATCCTGGGCACCTGCTGCAAGTGTGGAAATGCAGTAAAGGCATTTGTGTCACAGGAACAGGAAGGCCCTGTAAAGCTGGAGTCATCAGACCAGGAAGGAACTGTACAAGTGGAGTTATTAAAGTATTTTATGACTCTTGTGTCTTTGTCTGGCCAGATATTGAACCTAAAATTGCGTGAGGCAGAGCAGCAGAGGCAACGGCAGGAAGAGCTGGAGCGTCTGCGCAAGGAAGAGGGCCAGGAGAGACTGCGCCGCCTTTATTCCATCCAGGAGGAGCTGCTGCAGCTGAACCAGCAGATTGATCCCAACTACAGGCACAAAGACCTGCCCAGAATCGATCTGTCTGCGTACAGCAACCGTGGCAACCAGATCTGTGGGCTGGTGTCAGGGCTCATCCGCACCACGAGCGAGGTGCAGGCTCTGGGCTTGTTGACTTCGCCTCTCGTTCCTCTGTAAAGCTCCCTGTAGTTGTCTTCAAAGGCAGCTTGTCATGAGGCCCTTAAATAAGATGCCACAGCAGTGTTTTTAGATATTCATCCTATAAAGCACCCAATTTCAAAGGGGAATTCTTTCCTCTGGCACTTCAGCTGTTCTCTTGAAAATGGCTTATCAAAATGCGTGAGAATGTCTGCAGGAGAAAGATTCAAATTAAACTGCTGTAAACTCCTGCTGTAAAGTTCCCTTCTGTGACAATGGACTGGTTCATGAATTGTTAAATACTGAACATGATTCTCCTCTTCTTGTTAGCTTTTCTGCAGTAGCTGGCCTTCCTTGGCATTTTTTCTTTCTAGGGTGGGATACAAATCTTGAAAAATAAAATACTAATAAGGCTAATCCTGTGTCCCAGCTTGTCACAGCTGGCTTTCAGCAGAGGGAGCTGTCAAGGCTTTGCACTGGAGATCTCTTGCACTTGCCTGTGTGTATTCTTAATTTTTTTTGGCCAAGATCTTATGAGATTTAGTCTTGGACTTACATTATTTACAAATATTATGACCAATGTTATGTACAAATAAATATGGGGATAAAATATGTAGTTAGCTCCCAGATTATCTGAAGGCAAATGCTTCAAAGGCTCCTTGTTCTTGCTGTTGTCCCTCTGACACTGGAACAGAAGGTTGATGCTGTGTTACCTCTCCTGTTTCTTGACAGAAGGGGTTCCCAACTCAAGCAGATGTGGCCAGCACTGAACGAGCCCTGCAGGAGATGAGAGGGTTGATCTCCAGCATGCAGCAGGAAATCACTGCAGCTCTAGAAGAAAAAAAGAGGAAAGATGAAGAAGAAGAGAAACAAAAGCAAAAAGAGTTAGAGAAAAAAGAGCAGATGAAGAGTCAGACTCCTGCCCCTGCACAGCAGTCGAGGGGAAAGCAGCAGAAGGAAGGTGGGTTAGGCTTTATTTTTAATCTTTTTTAATCCTTTGCCTTGCATTTCTTAAAAATGAGTTTTCTCACTAGAGGTTTAGGTCTTTCCTATCATCTTTTGTTTTTGTTTAATAACAGGACTTCAATTTAAAACAGAAGAAAGTATCATGCAATGGTACCAGCAGCTTCAGGATGCTGCTGAGCAATGTGTTGCTGCTTTCAGTGAAATTGGAAACTGCAAAGGCAACACTGAGGTATGAACAAATTATTAATACTGTTGAAGAGAGATTATCTTAATTTCTAGAGTAAACAGGATAGCTTTCATTAAAATAAGAAAAACAAACTACTGTAGCAGCCTCTATTACCACTCTGCTCATCCAAACTATTATAGATATGTGCTTGTTTGGAAAGGATTTTCAAGTTGTGTGTTTGTTTGTTTTTTCTCCAGGTGAAGAAGATAAAAACAAACTTGCAGAAAGCAGCTACAATCCCTGTGAGCCAGATCTCTAGCATATCAGGTCAGGAAAGCACCAAGAGCTCAGTCCCACTGAAATTCCTTTTGCTTTAAAGATTTTATCAGGGCACAAGTGTATCAAGTGTTCCTGTAATTATCCCTGCAGCAGAAAGGTGACCTGCACACAGCCTGTCTGTGCAGTACTGTTTGCTTGTGTTTTGAAGGCCTCTTGCTTCCCTCAGAGGCATCTTTTTCATCAGGATTAATTTTGGGTAATTAGATGGAGCAGAGGTGCCCTTTGGGATGTGGGTCTGGTGTTTATGAGCTTGATGTGGTCTGGGTAAGATTTGTCTGCTGTTCCCTTATCCTCTGTCTCCACACATTCCTTATGTATTTGCAGGCTCTAAGCTGAGAGAGGTGTTTGACAAGATCAATAACCTGCTGTCTGGGAAGCCTGTCCAGACTGAAGGGCAAACGGTATCCGTGACTCAGCATCCACAGGGGCTGGACTTCGTTTGTTACAAACTTGCAGAGAAGTTTGTGGTGAGAAAATCTCTTCTTTGGGGTGGCACAGGTAGCCAGTGCTTTAGGAGATGCTTTTGGACACTGAACTGTCCCTTCAGCTATGAAGCTGTGAAGAACAAAACCACTGGGTGTTCAGCTTGCCTGTATTAATGCAGTGAAAGAACTTAGTTTCTCTTTCCCTTCCACCCTTATTTTATTTCTTCTAAGGGGAGAAACTCTGTTAAATGTCAGGCTTACATGTTACATATGTTGAACTAGGTAGGTACAATGTTGTGGAAAATAGTTTGATAGTTAATTTATAGTGTATCACAAAACTGTATATAGGCTCAAGCCTTATAACTTGGCAGAATTTGGGGGACAAAAAAGCCCAACAACTAAGGCTCAAGAGGCAAACTTCAGTCCCTGCTTTGTTGTTAGCACCTCTCAAGAAATGAAGATTAAGTTGTTTTTTGAAGTTAGCATTTTTTTTCTTTATTTCTCTATAAATTTAGGCTGTTTGAAACTTTTATCCCTGCAGGAACAAATGCTTGCAAAACTCAGCCCATGGAGTAAAACTGTGACTGATTTGTAAACATTTGAAAGTGATCGTTTGGGTTGAGAATATCTGTGCAGCTTGCACTTTGGGCCTGTATTGCTAATCCCATTTTTCTATCCTGAGCCAGAGTTTACTGTCATCCTTTGTGGGAGCTGAGGAAATGCAGCTTCATCAGCTTTTCTATCCTTGGCTTCATAGCCATGGAAACGTTCAGATCCTTTAGTAAAGGCTAGCTACAAAAATGAGGAGTTTTTTTTTTGCCTGAGAAATCACTTTAAGGAGTGATGGCTGACTTTCCTTTTCCACCCTCCAGAGACATGGAGAAGGAGAAGTATCTTTTCACCATGATTCAGCCTTCCCAATTGCTGTGGTGCTCTCAGGAATCTGGGAATTACACCCTCGAGTTGGAGACATCTTTTTAGCTCACCTGCACAAGAAGTGCCCATATTCTGTGCCATTTTACCCTGCTCGGAAAGAAGGGACTTCTATGGAAGAGTATCAGAGGTAAATTTATTACTGGAATTTTCTGCATGAACCCTGTAGGGTGAAGACTGTTCTGAGTGAACTCCACCTTCCCCCATCCCTGAGCACATAGACATTGACTCTGGGGGTTCACTCCCAAGTGTTCCAACTCCCTGCCATGCCAGGGACACCTTCTACTAGTCCAGGTTGCTTAGAGCCCCATCCAACCTGTCCTTGAGCATTTTCTTGGATGGGGCAGGCACAGCTTCTCTGTGACCTGTTCCAGTGCCTCACCAAATGGTGGAACATTTGATCCACAGGGTAATGATCAGCTTTTGCAATAATTGTTATATATTTTTGAGGAATCCCTCTTCTCAGTACACTTGACTTCAAGTAAGCTGAAAGCTGCAGGGACTCGAGTGAATGTGTTTTGCTGTACTAAATCTAGAATGTTTTCTTATCCTCAGGATACTTGGATATGAAGTTCATGATTCTAAGGTGGAAGAACAAGATCATTTTCTTAAAAGGATGTCAGGAATGATTCGTCTCTATGCTGCCATCATTCAGCTCCGGTGGCCTTATGGAAACAAACAAGGGGTGTGTTTGGCTTTATACTTAGAACCTTCTTACTATCCCAGGAGTCTACTAAATGTATTGGAAGCTTGATTTGTAGTCGAGGTGTGCTGAATTTTAACTAGCTCAGGATATATTTGAAGGGAAATGGTGATGATGGAATGATGAACAAAGCAATGCCAAGTAATTTGTGGTGTGGACTTTCACTTCCTTTATGATTTCACAATGATCAAGTTTCATAAAGAAGAAAGTAAATCAGAAAACTGTCTGTTTTGATTGTTGTGTTTTACAAGTCATAAAGCAAGTGCTGAGTAGCTTCTTTGTTGCTTTGTAGGCACATCCTCATGGTCTGAGCTATGGCTGGCGCTGGCTTGCACAGATGTTGAATCTGGAGCCTCTGGCAGATGTGACAGCTATGCTGCTTCTGGATTTCCTGGAAGTAAGTGGTGTGGATAACTGTTGGTAGTTAAATATCACCAATTTAGATCCCTTTTGGGTTCTGAAGGGGTTGCTGAGGTGAGATTCACAGCAGGGTTTTTTAACTTGTTCTTACTCCTTCAGAAAGGAACGAGAATATTTCCATGTTCTTGCAAATACAACTTTGGAGCTGAATGATTTAAAAACCTAAGTTTTTATAAACATGACCTCTGTTGTTATATTTGATTCTGTTTAAGGTTCCTGGTATTTTAAAAATAGTTGCATGGTCTTATATAAGATCTGTTCTAAGCACTTGGCAGTTTGTACAGTGCAAGGAGGTCCTGTGGCTGCTGCAGCCAAATCAGTTCATAAAACAGGACAGGTTTTTCAGGCTGAAAAGATCAGAGCCTGATGGATATTAATCCTATACCCAAAGATACAAGCCTGTGCTAAATAAGAGCCAAAGTTAAAGGCTGAAGTCAGGGGACACAAACACTGTTGAACACAAGCAGCTTCTCTGCTCTTCAAATGCTTCTAAAGAACTGTGAAAGTGCAGATGAGAAAGTGGGAAGTGAAATACCCATGGGGGGATTCTGTTAGGAACATTTGTCCTGTGAACTGACTGTGTGGAGAAAGCTGATGCATCACTGCACACAGCAGTGGGGAAATGACCACAGTGTGCCCCAGCAAGTGGTCTTAGGGAAGTGGACTATTTTTGGAGGGAGACTGGGGTGAAACAGGATAACAAGATTCATATCAGTGGCCACCACAGTCAACAGGAAAAAAGATGATTGTGGAAGCAGTAACAGCATTTAGAGGATTTGCTTGTTTTAGTGTAGGTGTATTTCTTTAAATGTCTGAATAAAGTATTTATGGAACAGGTTCATTGCAGCTGTCATGCAAGTCTGAAACCCAATTCTGCAACCTGCACTTTGTGCCTTTCTGTATCACAGGTGTGTGGCAATGCTCTGATGAAGCAGTATGGGATTCAGTTCTGGAAAACCATGTTCTTTATCCAGAAATCCTACATCCCAAGGTATGAGATCTGGGGTTAGGAATATCACTGTTAGCTCTTAAATGACTCATCCATGTTTTCCAATCTCTGTCATCCACCCCCACACCCTCTTCTGAATCAAACCCAACTTTCTGAATAGATTTTGAAGCATGCTGTTGTTTGTGCAGAATTGAAGCTGTGACCAGCTCTGGCCAGATGGGTTGTTTGTCACGTTTGAAGAATTTCGTGCAGGTAAAGCAGTTTTGGGGTGGTTTTTTTTATTGTTCATTTAATTTTCAAGTGTTTTGGTTTGGGTTTTGTTTTTTTCCCCATCACTGAATGTGTGCATTATTTGGATAATGAAGCTGGCACTGCTTGCAGCACCTCATAATTCAGACCTCTCTCTATGATCTAATCCATTTTTTGTAACTTTTCAATTACTGAATTACCTTAATGATAGTTATGATGTCAAACATCTCACTGCTTTTTTACCTCACATCTAATTTTTATCAATGAAAATGTATTTTGATTATAAAGGAAGATCAGTGAGAGGAGATGTACAGATTGAGGAGGATTCTGCTGAGTCATTTCTATCACAGCTATTTCTTACGAGTAGTTGCTTGTTTTTAGCACTTGTCCTGATGAGATATATGGGGAAGTGACACACTGAACTGCTCTCTGTAGTGCTTGTTTAGCATTGCATTCTGCATATATTTTAATAAAGCTTGCAAAACTGTAAAATACTTGATTGTTTAAATTGTTCTGTGGATGTTGACTTAGATTATGATATTAAAATACGACAGCTTTGAAGTTGTACTTTCATTTCATAATTAATTCTGGTACATTTTATTAGCAATGCTTTGAATGTACAGTAAGAGCCATCAGAATTCCTGAGAAGAGGTGCCAAATTAAGATAATTGTTTATTTATCTTTATTATTTGTCTTTCTCTCCATTAGAAATGTCTGCAGGCAGAGGAAATTCCATTACCAAAGGGCATTCTGACACCTTCCTTTTGGAGAACATAAACTGGTCTGTATTCCCTTTCCCCTTGGTGTCAGTGCTTTCAGACCTGGCTTTCTGTTTACACAGAAAGGCAAAATACATTTTGTGCATCCAATCACAGAGTGGTTTAGGGTGGAAGGGGCCTTAAAGATCATCTCATTCCAACCTGTGCCATGGGCAGAAACACCTTCCATGAGACCTGGCCTTGGACATTTCCAGGTCTGGGGCAGCCACAGCTTCTCTGGGCAGCCTGTGCCAGGGCCTCCCCACCCTCACAGGGAACAATTTCTTCCCAATATCCCATCTAACCCAGCCCTCTGGCAGGGGGAAGCCTTTCCCACTTGTCCTGCCCCTCCAGGCCCTTGTCCAAAGTCCCTTTCAAACTCTGCAGGAGCCCCTTCAAAGCACTGGAGAGGGCTCTGAGCTCTCCCTGGAGCCTTCTCTTCTCCAGATGAACACCCCCAGCTCCCCCAGCCTGGCTCTGGAGCAGAGGGACTCCAACCCTGGCATTAACTTACTGTCTCTCCTCTGGACTTGTTCCAACAGGTCAATGTTTCTTGGATGGGGAGCCCCTGGACACAGCTTAGAAGAACGAGAATAAAATATTTTATCAACCTTAACGTTTAATTTAAGAAGATTTATTTGTTAGACTTGGAAGTTAATCTTTGCATTAGATCTTTATAATCTCTTGTATAATAAATTACTGAAACTTCAAGACTTTTCCTTCATATGTTTAAACATGTGGAAGATGCTTTAACATCATCCTGATGGCTCCGGAGGTTAAGGACTCTTGGACTGAAAAATTGCACAGTTCAGCTCATGGAAGTGAAAATACCTCACAGCTTTACGAACTCTTAACAGCCTAATCAACCTCAAACTTACTGCTGGAAGTTTATTTTTGTATTTCTTACGTCTGTCTTTTATAATTCAACTGTAATTATGCTGATGGACTCGTTTGTCTCAACGTCATCTAAAAACTGTGGTGAGGCTGGTAAAGGCTGAGCAGTGCTGACACTCGTGTCCCTTGGATGTAACTTCACCCCAAAGGCAGGACTCTGGGTTGAAGGGAGGCAGACTCACTGCTCCCAAAGGTTTGTGGGGGATAGAAGAGCTCCTGTAACAATAGAAGTTTTTTTTGTGTTGGAGAGGGATGGTCAAGAAAATCCACAGCTCCTCGATGAATACAGGAGATGGGAGATCTGTTGGGTTTACAGTGACGTGTCCCTGCACTGGTTTGGTGGCCTCTAAGATGAGAAAATTTACTTCTGAGTTCTACAAGGTATTTACTTACTCTGACAATATACTGTTGCAAGTTGGAAATGTTATTTTTACCACACTGGGATTCGTTTTTCCTGGAGGCACCACGGTTTAAAGCTGTAGAGCATGGAGTTGAGGCCATATTAAAATATGAATTTGATTTTCTGTATGATTCTTGAGATTTCTGAGAAAAGGTTGTAACGTGTGCTTTGGAATTCAGGCCTGTAAAACCCTTAATGTTGTCTTTAAAATGGTCCAGTGCCTAAGTTAAATTTGTATTTGGTTTATGTATTTTGTAAACTGACTCTGGAATTGTTTAGACTACTGTTTATCTTATGATTGTTCTGGGAAATTGGAAATATCCTTCTGGTGTCCTTTCTGCCAGATAACTCTGAAACAATGCAACTTTCATTAGTATACTTGAAAATGTACCAGGTTTTTTAATACTGAGTGGAGATGTCTTAATTATATATTGCATATCCATAATTATGGTGGAGATTCACTTTGCCAAGACAGTAATTGGTCCTGTCTGTTAGAAACAATTGTCTGCCTGTGCCAAACCCAAGGAGGAATTTGATTATGTACTTGTGAAATACAATTCTTCTTTTTATGCTGACAGCTACTAGGGGTAAATAAAAGTATATATTTTTATAAAAAACAAGGTATCCTTTTCTGCCTCAGTAAAGAGCCATCCACATACCTACTATTTTAAAAATACAAAGATTTTCTAAATGAATAATGTGTGTGCTTCATAAGAATCAATATTGATTTTTAGATGCAGCCCTTTAGAAGTTGTATCTGCTGCTTGAGCTGAATGTTTGACTTGTTTTTGTGATTTTAGCAGGTTTGGATGTTGGCCAGCTGGTGTTGTGAAGATGCAGTGCAAACAAGGTCATATGCACAGATCCCTGGTGGTTTTACATGTGTATTTATATCAGTATGACCAGGGAGAGCACTGCAGATGTGGAAATACTGTGCCTGCAGGACAAGATGCATCAAAGCTGGTGTGAGTCAGGCTCCTGCCTGGAGACAGAACTTCCAGGCACTCCCAGGGATGCAAAATCACCAGGAGTGCCTGTGCTGCCAATTAAGTACTTCACTCAAATAAAGTGTTATTAATTCACACAGCCATCAAACCCACTCACCACTTCGAGCCAATAACATTCTTGCTGCCTTCCAACCCTCTAATCTCTAATTATTTAATTTTTTTTAGGGTAGAATGTGTCTATTTTAAACATTGATTTTATGCTAAAGGCTCATTTTCCTTTGAATTTATTCATCAGCTTTGCAGAAATAGCTTTCCCCTGACAAGCACTCACAGCCTTTTGCTGCTGTGTCCTTGCCAGGCTTCTGGGTGACACTGCACGGTGCTTCAAGCAGCCCTTCTTACCTATACATCTGTATATAAATTATATATAAATATATATATATATATGTGTGTGTGTGTATTATACATATATATAAATACATATATATATT
>VZRX01002320.1:11908-62025 GCA_013398075.1 Notiomystis cincta
CCCCGCCCTGCCCGCCCGGCCCTTCAGGGCTGCCACCCGGCTTTTCCCGGGGACAGTCCCGGGGGATGGAGCCCCTGCGCTCCGCGGCGCCGGGAATCCTTGCACAGCAATGGCTCCCGCGGCTGCCCAGCCCTGTCCAAGGTCAGGAGATGCGGCGAGGAGAAGGAAGGAGCGATGGAGGGCCCGGGGCAGCGGGCAGAGCCCGTTCCGCGCCGCCCGGGGGTCTCCGGCCAGGGACAGACACGGGGGTGGCTCGGCAGAGCTGACAAGCAAGGAGGCATTCCAGAGGAATCTCCCGAGCTCTGTTCCTTTCATATATGTGTCACTTTGTATGTAGGGCAAGGTCTACTGCTTCCTTTGTAAGAGAATCACGATTTGTCCCTGCCTTGATTTTTTTTTTTTTTTAATTTAAAATAAATCCAAGTCAAGTGTTTCTCAATTCGTTGCCCGCATACACCTTACCTGGTTATAACAATATAAATCTACATTGCTGGATCATAAATATGTGCCACTAGGGCAACCATTTTCCCTGATATTGAAGGAAAATCACTGTATATTTTTTCAGCAGGTTCATATTGGCTGTTTGGATTTTTTTGTAGCTGTTTTATCATAAACCAGGTTCGTGTTCCAGTCGAAAATGTACGTGACTCTTGAGCAGTCTTTCATACATATTTAAATAGGTTTTGAAGAGCAGTTGTCTGGAGATGGCGAATGAACACATCAGGGGAAAAAAAAAAAAGAAAAACCAACCCAAAAAAGCCAACTCAGCCTGAAATGGTTCTGTATCTTTCTGGAAAACAAATAATCCATTTTCTTTTGGCATTTTTGTTTCCAGCAAAGTGCCAGAAGATTCCAATGATTGTGTTCACTGAAAGGCCTTAGTCAGGGATTCAGATTTGTTCAAAACAAATTTTAAATCTCACTGGGGGATTTTTATGCATTTATATACAGCAAGCGAGACTTCTTCCTTGAAATCTTAATTTGTCCTTATTTATAGATTGTGCAGAGAAAATGATGGACAAAAGGTTGAAAATGAGATGCTTTTTGCTGCATTGTGTGCAGGATCTGCAACTGAATTAATGAAATTGTTAAGCTATGGAAAATACTTGAACCAAGATAACAGGTTACATTGTTCACAAGAAGTCATTTATTTCCATTCTTGTTGAAATAAAAAGCCACAATATCCATAGTGGTCAGACTGAAATAAAAATTTTCTTTAAGGAAACAGATTTAGATGCAGTGCTTATATGAGATCTGTAGTTTAGGAAGTTAAACATAATTCTGGTTGAATTTTTAATAACAAAAGTAGCAACAATAACAAAAATGGTGGTTACATTTACACATTTTAAGCATTTTTTGTACATTTTTCCCCCTGCACAGCAGTAGGACGAGAGAGGCCTTAATTGTCTTGACTGAGGGTGGTACCTCTTGGTGAGAAATCTGTGTTTTTAAACCGTGACATTTCCAGCTAACCTCAGTAATTTAATACAAATAATTTGGTATTTTCACTGCCTTTTTTTTTGGTCCATTTAATGTATTAATGAAGATGTAACTGTTTTAATCATAAATACATTGCTTTTTGGGGACAATCGGTCACTTCCCCTGCATCGGAGGAAATAATAGGAATTCCTCCCTTTTCTCCTCTTGTTAGTGTAGTGTGGGAGTTTGTTTTTTCCATTTGTCCCTGGAGTGAGTGTAGGCAGCAGAAGAATGGGGTGGAGCAGGCTGCAGATGCCGTGGCTGGGGACTGAGGCCGGGCTGTGCTGCCGGGGCTGCCCAGTCCCGCAGGGTGGGTGGGATTGTGCCGGCTCCCTGCTGCAGCTGGCACAGGTGGAGCTGTGCAAGTGCCAGGAGACCTCCCCAGCTCCAACGGGCACAAAGGCACAGGCACTGCTGCAGTTTTCCCTGGAGGGATTGCAGCGTGTCCGTGGGGTTGGGGAAGGCAAGGAAATTTTCAGCTGAAAATTCAGTGGGTTGGCCACTTTAACAGCTACATCTCAAAAAATACCTTCTGTCACAACTGCTACTTGTCCTTTATTTTGTTGTGGCAATTGAAAGTCAGCATTTTTGTAGATACTTACACCCCAAACCTTCTGATTGAATTTGTGTCTTCAGATGAAGTCATCACACTCGATTATGCTGTAGCAAGAACGATCATTTGCCAGGTCCAGATAACTTGCTTTGTTTTAAGTTTTGACCTTCATATTGTGGTAGTTTCTTGGTTTGTTTTTAACTAACTGGAAAGGTTGGTACCTACTGAATTAATGAAGTTTTCCCGTTGATAGTGTAACTTTATTTTTGCATGAGGAAGTCTGTCATTTTCATTACCTTGAGTAACACTAACACCAAATTGTTTTATGTGACAAGGAAGCAAAAGGAAAGTGATTAACAGGTACTGTGACAGAAAAATTTCAGCCATATCCTTCTGCTTGCCATTAGTTGAATGTTATCTTGATTTCCCCCTCCCTTTTAGACTCTACATTCTTCCATCATGTTGTCATCGTTTCGTAAAGTCAAAGTCCAGGTATTTTTCTGTAATGCATGAAGTGCCCTTGCCACACTTGCCTGCCTTTATTGCAGTGACCTGTTTGTAACAAAAGCCACTGGTTTGAATTTATTCTATACAGCAGGTGCTTTATTTGCACTTAGTGTGAGTCTGATCTGCCTTTCCTTTAATGCTTTGAGTTGCCTAATTTCTGTCTGTCATGCATGATGTGTGAACATTTTATAGGAGTTATAGTTCAATATAATCAGGTTTTGATACTGATTAATTTTCCAGGAGGTTTTGGTTTTAAAATGTACTTGAGCAGAACATTTTTCTTTATAGCATCTGCAAATCAGCCATGAGGAGATTTACAGCATAGAACGTTGTGCATTCAGAGTTGGCTTTGGTTCCTGTTCATCCACTTGCACAAATTTATAATCCTTGAGTTGTTGTGGTGTAACTGTTTCTACACAGTGATGCTTCTGTTTCAGTGGTGATAAAGAGGATGTATGGTTCACACTTCTTCAGCTGAGGAACACAAGCAACTAGATTTTGTTTGGAAATGGTAGTGATGTAAATGCTTATACTGAAATTAAAATGTTAATGAAAAGATAACAAATGGGGATGGAAAACGCTGGGGTTAATTATATAATCTTGCATTACCTGTAAACTCTGCATTTCTGCAATGCAGTCAAGGTAATTTGCTTTCTCAGGAGTCTCAGCAGAGTGCTGTCCTTGCCAGCCCTGGATAGTTTTATCAAAGGTCTGTGCTGTTAAAGCCAAAACAAATCCAAAAAAGCCCCCCTTCCATGTAAAGACACCAAATTCAGATGGGCAATTCAGCTGCTCTTATTTAAATAATAGAATTGAGATTTTAAGATTAAATGCCTAAAACTGAACAGGTCTTTGTCTTCTTCATATTTCAAAAGTGCATAGTTGAGGCTATGCTCAAACCCTCTTGTCAGCCTAAATCACCAGCTTTGCAACCACTTTGGTTTAAAAAATTTACATTTATTTTTTCTTCTAATGTGACAGTTTCTGTGTCCAACCAATACCTGCTTAAATTTTGGGGCTGGTTTGAATTTCACCTGCACTGTGGTTGGTCTGTAGGAGTCTACAGCATCAAGCAGCAACTTCAGCACATCTTGATTGTTTTTTTTTGTACTGCAGTCCTTGACTGATTTTTCTGGCTTGGAATTTGTGGAGGTTTGGGGCTGTTAGTGACCTTCCTTAATAGCACATTTGGACACAGTGTTCTGAATGTAGTTTAACTTTAAAATGTCTTTATTTTGTAGAGTTAAATTCAACAAACCAAAAGACCAGCATTCATTTTGTCTCAGTAATATTTCAAATCTCTAGGATAGGATATGGCATCCTCATCCTTTACCTCCTTCTCTGTAACACAACATGCTCAGGCTCCCTTTGCAGGAGCCAGTGCTGTGCATGTTTTCAGAAGGATTCTCTGATTTTCCAGCAGTACAAATACTTACAGACTTCCCTAAACCAGGCAGTCATGGTGGTTTGTTTCTTCCCTGGTGTTTTGAGGGAGCTGTGAATGGGAGAATTGAAAGCTGGGAAAAATGTGTGGGTTTTTTTTCTCTGTCCTTTTGAAGGTTATTTTCACATCCATTTTTTTGCTTAAAGAAGAAAGATCAGCAATCTGTTCCCGTTCCCCAGGAGGGAGTAGCATATAATTTAAATCTTCTTTAGACAAGATTGACGATGTGTGAAGTTGATGAACATTAAAAAAATGCATCGAGCTGCTCATGTGCTCATACTTGGAAAGCAAGAATGTTTCGATAGGGAAAATATTTCTGTTACAGGCTGAGGTCATGTATGCTGAATATATGTAACACATCAGGACTTGTCTTAAGAGAAAGTAATTATTTTACTTCTTCTTAAGATCTTTTTGTACTGATATCTGATTGTTTTTCAGGCAATGGAGTTAAATTCTTCTAACCTTCATGTAATTGCTTTTAAAAATACACATAAATCTTCTGCCTAGCACTGAGTGTATTTCACATTTGTGCTTTTAAATCCCTGAAAACATGTTTTGGTAAGGGAAATGCTGACAGCTCTGCTGTGTGGCACCGCTGTAATTCCTGTTGAACCCACCTCGATTCCGCTGTTCCCGAACTTGAATGGTGTTGCTGACATCATCGTTGTTGCACTGCAGTGTCTGTAAATACCTGCAGTTGTATATTTTAGTGTGCTGTGGGGGAAGGCACAGATGGAAGGATGAGAGTAATAAGTTTGTTTTGTTGTTTCAGGTTTTTTCCCTTAATTTTCCTACTTCTTTTTATTGGCTTTTTTTTTTTTCCTTTTTAAACAGCGTCACCAGAACAATGTGAAGAAGCATTTCTGATTTTTTGAGTTAGACATAAGATGACCTAATGTCAGTCTTACAGCATGAAAGGAGGAATGAAATGTCGTCAGGACAGTCCAGATCTGCTGTCTGGGGCCTGGAAAGTTCCCTTGGCCTGTCCTTATCTCCCAGCACCGGCTGGGCGGGGCCGGAGGGATGGGGCCGGTTATCTGGGGACAGCCTGGCACAGTCACATCCCAGTGCTTTTCACCTTAAAAACATAAAGCAAAACTTCTAGTTGGTGGGATTCGTGCAAGAAGTGCAGAGGTGTATCCTAGGTGTCTTCAAACAGGGTAGTGGAACCAAGAAGGTTTGGGAACATCTTGGAGGGGTGCTTGGTATTCCAGGGAGTGCTGCAGTTGGAGGTGATAACATGGGAGGGAGGGAGACTGCATTGTTCTGCAGCATCCATGACTTTTGAGTTCCGAGCTCCCTGGTGGCTCTGGCAGCACAGACACTGCTGACGTCTGCTGGGGCTGCAGGAAGAACAGTCCATTATTGCTACACTAAAGCACTTCTTTTACAATTGACTCGCTCCACTGTAGTTATAAAAGGAGCCTTTCTTTTAACCAATTCCAGCAAAAAGAGGAGCCAGATTGCCTGGCTTGTGTGGTGAGAGGCAAACCAGCTCCCAGGGTAAATTACAGGGGGTCTCCTGTATTGTAACCATGTTTGAAATGATAATTTAAATAATTTAAGTATTTCCCTAGATGAATAATGTAAATAATCAAATCATTTAAAATGTTTTCAAATCACTTTGTGGAGGTTATTTTTAATATTGAAATACAAGTTGAGTTGTATTGTATAGTGAATGAGTGTACAGTGTTCTAGAGACTGACCAGGATTTAATTTTCTCCCAGTACTGCCCAAAACCAGAACCAGCAGAGAGGGGCTCCAGCCATGCAGTACATTAGACCAGCTGCCACTGTGTTATTCCTGAACACAACACAGTTTGAAAGAAGAGTTGCTAGGATTCTAACACAGCATGACAGGGCAGGAGAGGAAGTTTTTAGCAATAACTTCCTTTCCTGGAGGAAAAAGGCTGTTCAAAAGAGTGCTGGAAAAAACAACTGCTTTCTCAGGGAACTGTATCTGTGCTCAAGCTCGAGTTATGTTCAGGGGTTTGAGCTTTTAATACTCAGATACACTAATCAAGTGGAGATTTTGGTAGCACTGCCAGACAAAACCTGGGCTTCCTTTATATAACACAGTCTGCACACAGCAGGGTGGTTTTTTTCCTTGCCCTCTTTTGACAGTAATGAGTGGAAGGAAAAAGCAAAGCTGAATTTTCTTTCCTTCCTGCAAGTGCCGCAGTGCAGTTGGGGCTCAGAGTTCATGGGAGCAAAGAGTGCTGCTGGCACAGCCGTCCTCTGGAGGGTGGGGACCTTGGAAGGGTAGCTCAGGAATGTGTGGATTCGTCCCCATATGTTCCTTTCTATCAGATTGTCCTTTTACCAGTGCTCGGAAAACACGGCCCTGTAGATCACTTTGCAACCTGTGGAGTTTTCCGTACAATTATGCAAGATACATGTCTAATTAAAGCATGCAGCTAACTAATGACTAAAGAACAATTTAATATTTAATGATTTTAACTGATTGCCCATGCCTTTTAGTCTGCAGTTCTAGTCTGGGTTTCTTCCCTGTCTGATAGGATTGATGAGAAGTACCTTTAGCTTGGAGTGTGCAGAATTGATGGTAGAAAAGCATTAAGCAAGTGATTTGTGCAAACACTTGCACACAAAGACATTAATTGCAAAATTGTTCAGGCACAAAGTGTTTGTTGCAGCAACCTCTTGATATGCAGAGCTAGTTGTTAAATAAGTGGTTACATATCTAAACTTCAATGATAAAAATAGTTCCATTTTTAAAATTCGTGTTAGAGTTCTATTCTAGTGCCCAGATCTTTTACTGAAAATCAAATTGCTTTTTGCAAGTTTAGGAACTGAAAATTAAAGGTTGTCCCAATTAAAAAAAAAAAAAAAAAAAAAGAAAAAAAAGAGAAAAAATATATATATAATAGANGATTAGTAGTCAGGTCTTTGCTGCCTGTGGTAACAATATTAGGTTTTAGTACATAAAGCAGTGTAGGATTTTCAGTCAGAGCAAGATTGTTGGTTAAGCAAAATGCTCCTTGACTTATTTGTCTAAGGCCAGATCTGTGAAGCCTCTTACTGGCTTTTGAAAGGTTATGTAGAGAGTGGCAGGATGGGTTTGTACCTTTTTTTAATTGAGAGAACAAAGAAGAGATGCATCAGACACAGATGCAGGTCTATATATGTATGTAAGTGTATATAGATACATGTGGGCCACTTAACTGTTGTTCAAAGAAAAGTAATATTCTTTAGTTTAGTATTTAATATTTTTAATAGAATGTTTTGAGATATTGTATGTTTCACAAGAAATATTTTATGTCTGTATCTACACATGTTTGTGCACAAACTCACATTTGTAGCTCTTATATTGGACACTTGCATGCTACAGTTTGAGATGACACAGACTTTATTTGACTGAAGCCATACTTGTCCAAACCAAATAGGTGTTAAATGTATTTGTAAATTTTCCTTTACCACTATTTTCTGCTAGAAGTGTGGTTTTATTTATATGTAAGATATTTATATTTTATACACAGAGTAAGACTGTAAGTAAACCTTGTGTGATTTTAAAAAACCAGCTTTCTTTTTGCATGCATCTCTTCCTCATCTACCAATGTTTTGTAAGACAAACATAATGGAGTTTTGTTTTTGCTTTCAGAAAATGGATCCAAGTGGTGTAAAAGTGTTGGAAACAGCAGAAGATATCCAAGAAAGGCGTCAGCAAGTTTTGGACCGTTACCACAGGTTCAAGGAGCTCTCTTCTCTGAGGCGCCAAAAGCTTGAAGATTCCTATCGATTCCAGTTTTTCCAGCGTGATGCAGATGAGCTTGAAAAATGGATCCAGGAGAAACTGCAGATTGCATCTGATGAAAATTACAAAGACCCAAGCAATTTGCAGGCAAGTCTTCCTGCCACTTTATATTTCCTGTACTATTAATTTTAGGGCGGTACAGGTCAGCTGGGATAGAACAAACACAGAAATGAAACTTGATCTGAGAGTGAAGAAAGATGGATGCAAATACCCATGACCTTGCAAAGTGCTCTTCAAAAGCCTGGTTTTTTTTGCTGATGTAATTGGAATATTTCTAATAATGGATTAGATGCTACATCAGCATAGAAAAAGTTGCTCAGTGAAATGTAGTGTAAAATCCAACTTTGTTGGATGCCTTAACTCTGTGAATAAATGTGAATTATCATTTATTGTTTCTACAAAAGAAAAAGGCTATTTGTTGGAAATAAGCTTGTTTGGGTAGAACTAGCTGACAGGTTCTCAGGGGTTTGAACACTGTCATGTGCAAGAGCAAACACAAGAAAGAAATAACTAAAACTGGGATGTTTGGATCTATCTGTTGATCTACCTCATGATGCAACTGATTTCAACTGTGCAGTTTTATTTATTTGTTATTTGTTTGTCAGTTCTGAATATGCATAAAATACACTTAAAATCTTTATGCTGGGGAATGTGGAGGAGTCCCTGCACCAAATCTTGGTCACATTCTTTGATGTTTTCCTTTCAGGGGAAGCTGCAGAAGCACCAAGCCTTTGAAGCTGAGGTGCAGGCCAATTCAGGAGCCATCATTAAACTGGATGAGACTGGAAACCAGATGATTAATGAAAGCCATTTTGCATCTGAAACCATAAGAGTGAGTTTTAAAGCTTTTTTCCCTCCCTCCTCTTACAGGCCTTTCCTTAAGCACTTTGTTCAGATTGCACAGATAACTCTATATTCAAAATCTCTCTTTAAAATTTTACAGATATTTGATTAGTGAAATCATGAGAGAATTTGTATTTGTAAAGCTCAGAGGTGTTTTTCTCTATCATGAGCACCCAGCTCATACCTTCTTTTGGGTCTGGTTCTGAGGAGAACTGTTTAAAGATGAGATGTTTTTGTGGTGCTTATCAAACCTAATGGAGAAGTTCATCCTTTCATTCTAACTTGCCTTTACTGGTTCAGTCCTTCACGCCGTACCGGACTGCCCAGCGCCCGATAGTCACGGCCACCCAAGTGGGCTCCCACATACGAGTAGGTGAAGCTTGTGGCTCTGCAGTGCAACTTCTTTTTGCAATGTCTCCTTCCTTCCTTGGTTGACAGTTTGCACCATCCTTCTGGGCAGTGCTCAGAGCTCTTTCCTCCCTTGAAACCTCTTTAATCGAACTTTGAGTGGATTAAGCGGTATCCGCCCATGATGTTCAAAAGCTTCTCTTGAATGACTTTCAAGTTTCAGGTCTCCATGAGTAAAGTGTTATAGACAATGGGTGGAGCAGTTACTTTCCTGTTTTGCAAGTTGTGTGCATGTGTGGGAGTGTGGTTTTACTTTTTGTTGTCTATAAAGTTTATAGTGGCTCCCAACAGTTTTTCAAAGGCCAAGTGCAGCCAGAGAAACTCAATATTAAAACCAGTAATTGCTCCTGGTATGTCCATTTAGTGTCACTTCACAATGTTAGCTAAATATATTAACTGTTTAATGTTAGGAGAAGTGGTTATAGTACAGTGAAATGGCCTAAGTTTGACTTAAAACAAATGTGTTGTCTTAAATAAAAATAAAGTCCCAAAGGAAGATGCAATTCACTTAGTGGGAGTTGACTTTCCTATAAAAGACTAAACATTTGAAGGAGAGAGCAGCAAATTTTTAGTATGACTTCATATTAACATAGAATTTAAATCAAATTTTATCTCAAGATGTTTAGGTCATAGTTACGTAAATATAACTACTTGATGTCTTCATTAATTAGTAACAACTGTGTAGATACGAAGTTTAGTAATTTCTAATTTTGTGTAACAACACTTGACATAATTTGAAACTATTTAGTGGAGATAAAATCATGAGTTTTGTCCCTGATCCTTTGTCTAAAGTAAGATTTAGGATGTACAACTGCAGAAAAATAAATAAATCTACTGTTAAGGGCAGGAAGGGAATAAATCTCATCTTTGACAGGGGATTTTAATAACATCCTTTTGTTTCAGACTCGCCTGCAGGAACTGCACCGACTATGGGAATTACTGATGGACAAGATGAGAGAGAAGGGAGTCAAATTATTGCAAGCACAGAAGTTGGTGCAATATTTACGGGAATGTGAAGATGTCTTGGACTGGATCAATGACAAGGTGTGCAATTACCTCCCTTTACTGTGTCCTGGATGAGAAATTTGATGTGTTTGTGTGACAGATTTCTGTCAGTGTTGAGTTTCTGGAGGTCAGGTGGTCACAGAAAGCTTGTAAAGGCACCTGTACATTTTCTCATTGCATCAGCAGTAGGTGTGCAAACTACTACTGTTCTTTTGCAGCCACAATAAAAGTTATTAGTCTAAGAGGAAGCCTGTGGGTTGGAGAGCACTTTCAGCATAATCAATTCATTCTTTGCTTTGAGAAGACAAATAAAATTCAAGTTTCCTCTAAGGAAAATCTTCAACATGTAAAAGCAATTCTTTTAAAAATAAATATTCTGAATTATTTGTTTCAGAAAGGAGCCAGCCCAAGCAGCAAGCAGTGTGTAGATAATAAATGATTGGAATATCTTTAGATATACATTGTAAGGACATGAACTGGAGAACTGTTGACTCTTGATTCTTTGAACTCTGAGGAAGCAGACCACAAACCACACTATCAAAAGGAAAAAAAGCCACAAAATTATCCCACTTGTTTCCTTAAACAATGGTTTGCTCTTCTGTATCACTGTGGGTTCAAACTGTAAACCCTGTATAACTGTTACTGAATATGACACTGCACTTTTTGTGCAGAAATCTTGCATCAGAAGCCTGCAGCAAATGCCCATAAACAGTGTAAAAAGGAGCAAAATCTAGTCACTCTATGTGCTAAGAATTTGTACTTGAAAAGTTAATATGACCAAGGAAGATGAAAAAATAATCCCCTTAGTGATCTTTCATATTTTCTGCAGTAATGGGTAGGTGTTAGGGAGGGAACAGAGTTTAATGGAGAAAACTTTGTAGTTTTAAATCTGACCTTAAACACTGTGGTTGTCTTTGACCTATTGAAAATTAGGACAGTTTGCTTCCTAATTTTTTATAGTGATTTCCCATAGGATATACTGAAATTAACTACTTTTTTTTTTTTCAATGTGCTAGGAAGCAATAGTGACATCAGAAGAGCTTGGACAGGACTTAGAGCATGTTGAAGTTTTGCAAAAGAAGTTTGAAGAGTTCCAGACAGACCTTGCAGCTCATGAAGAAAGAGTAAATGAAGTGAACCAGTTTGCTGGCAAACTTATTCAGGTAAGCATTGATGGGTGTGGAAAATCTCTCTTGACAAGTCAGTTATCACAGCAAACATTTGAATGTAACTTCCTCTCTTTCCCCCCTGGTTTGGGGCAGATCTTAAAGCTTTGCTCCTACTTGGTTATCTTCCCCTTAAATGGTCACCATTTGATTCACTTGTTTATCTGCTGAGCAGCTTGAATCCCCTGCCCCATCTGGGAATGTTCCTGTAAATGTGGAGAGTAGTGATTAGTAAGAGAAACTGTCATATTGGGGTTAAAGTTATTTCCTGGGACAAGGAGGTTTAATATCTCTTCTGGTTTGATATCTGGGGCTTGATCAAGGATGGAGAGGGGGCAGGAAGTGCTTCATTCCAGGGAAAAAGAAGATACTGTTCACAGCCCTCTTCCCATGGACTAATTAGTGTATAGGGAAACAACTACAAGAGTATTGAATGTTTGCACAGTGAAATTTCAGGGAAACTATTGAATTGAGTGATCATCTGGAAAGGACAGTAATTATAAATTGATCACTTGAAGACCAGCATTTTGTCAATGGATGTAAAACCAAAGAACATATAACAATAGCATTTTTCCTTTGCTTGTCAGGAGCAACACCCTGAAGAGGAGCTGATAAAGTCCAAACAAGATGAAGTAAATGCAAGCTGGCAGCGTCTTAAGGGACTTGCCCTTCAGAGGCAAGGAAAACTCTTTGGGGCAGCTGAAGTTCAGCGTTTCAACAGGTACAGACTTGGCTGGATGTGCTGAATGATGTAACCCTTGTGTGGGTGTTTAATGATGCATTCAGTTGCACACAGTAGTATGAGAAGAGCTACTGTCTCCTATGGCTTTGCTTTGCTCTTCTGCATGATTTGTTGAATGAAGACCTCCTTGTTCTGCAATTACTTTAGAATGGTCTTTCTGATGGAGCTTTTCAGCACTTGGCAGTTTTGTTCATTCCTGCTAATGGCAGTTTTGCTCTCCTTTCCTCTGAGGGCTTTTTCCCCCACTTCTGTCCTAGATGAGCCTTAAATGGGGTGTGCATTTTTATTGAATGTCAGCCCAGTTGTTCTGGAGGCATAGAGCAATGTCTTACTATTCTCAAGTCCATTTACAGCATTTTGAGATTTGTTGTAACTAAGTTGGAGAAGGGTCCAGAGTGGGAAATGGGTCCACTCCATCACAGTGCTCAGTGGTGCTGTAATTCCTGGTTTGCATCTGGTGACAGTGGCCTGTTAATATCCTTCAAAGCTTCTCAAGATGCAGAGAAGGTCTATTTATTTATTTTGTAGAGGATGTTTGTAGCTGGCTGCAGTGTTTATGTATATGGGTTTGTATGCCAGGACTTCTGGCACATGTATGGGAATACATCCTGCTTTCTTCCTTTTTCCATACAAAACAAACTGCTTTCAATTTGTTCTTTGTTTTGAAGGGATGTGGATGAAACAATCAGCTGGATTAAGGAGAAAGGGCAGTTGATGGCCTCAGATGATTTTGGCAGAGACTTGGCCAGTGTGCAGGCGTTGCTGCGCAAGCACGAAGGCCTGGAAAGAGACCTGGCCGCCCTGGAAGATAAGGTACCACTGTGGGATGTATTTCACCTACAGTTTAAACGAGGTAACCTGCTTGTAAAAGGCTGGAAGCTCACTCACAGTTTGTGCCTGGGTTTAGGTGAAGGCCCTGTGTGCAGAAGCTGATCGTTTGCAGCAGTCTCACCCAATAAACGCTTCCCAAATTCAAGTGAAACGGGAGGAGCTCATCGCCAACTGGGAGCAGATCCGCACGCTGGCAGCAGAGAGGCACGCCCGCCTCAACGACTCCTACAGGTGGGGCACTGCTGCAGGACAGTCATACTTCCCTCCTTGCTCACATCTGACAGAGGGCTCTTGGAAGGAGAGGAAAGAAGTGCCATTTCCAACATTTTGGGGGGATTCTGGTGTTTTCGGAGTGGTCTTCACCAAATTCTATTTTATGCAAACTTCCTGTAGTAAAAGAAATCTTTATATGATTGAAAAATTTTTGTCATTCTTTGGGTGTGGAACAATTATTTAAATAGACACAGTGATGTTTTAAAAAGCTTTTTTAATACTTTTATTACAACTCTGTTACTATGGAGTCTTTAAGAGTCTCTGTGAAGACTGAAGTATGATATATTGTTTGATGTATTGTCCCAGACCAAATGAATTCCCTGGTTCTGTGGTAGTTCTTTGTTGCTATGAGGTTTGTTTTCATCCAATCTTATGTCTCTACTAACCTGGTCCCTGAAACATAACCTGTCAGATCACTTTTGAGAAGCCATACTAAAAACAAACTAATCCCGATATGGTGGTTAGTTTATATCCTTTCTGGTTTTGTTTTTCTGCCCTTTGTTCCCTCCCACAATGTGGAATTTTTGGCAGTGGAGACCCACACAAATCATCTTTTCCTTTACCTTCCTTGCCATAGTCTCTTCAGAGTAATTAACAGCAAATGTAAAAGGGAAACAGAAACTGATCACTTTTACTGATAAGTGTTAAGCATGTGCCAAAGGCAACAACTAAAGGCATTCTGGAAGGAATTTGAGGATTTGTTTGCTTGTTTTAAGGCTGAGGCATGTGCAGTTGAAATTTTCTGTCAGTTCCCTCCCCCACACACTGTTATGGTTGTGTCAGAAGCAGCCCTGTGGATTATCTTGAAACTATATTTTGATTTCTGTTGTCCTCTGTGTGTAGTTAGGAATACTAATTTTACTTATAAGTTATATGCAAAATGTGTCTTGGATACATTGAGTTAGAACCCAACATTTCCATAACTTCTTTTTTGATCGAAAACATATTTAGTTATTTAATATTCTGAGGCACATTTTTGTGTTGTTTTATTTCTATCTGAGGAACAGCTTTTATATTTGTAACCCTTTCTTTGGGGAAAGGGGAGAGAAACTCTGTAAATTAATTCTTCCCAATCATTTTTTCCTTTGCTTACCTAAGGCTGCAGCGCTTTCTCGCAGACTTCCGAGACCTCACGAGCTGGGTGACTGAGATGAAGGCTCTGATAAATGCTGATGAACTTGCCAATGATGTGGCTGGGGCAGAAGCCCTTCTAGACAGACATCAGGAACATAAGGTAGAGTGGTTATACAGCCAAATCCAGTCAGCAGCCCTCTGATTTGTATGTCTAACACAGTCTCTGAGTCAATGTTGTAGCACTGGAATGCTTTGATCATGCAACTAACACTGTACTAGATTGCTGTCCTGATTTAATATTTTTGAATTGTTTCTAGATGGTAGATATATACTAATTACTAAATATTTAGGAGTGCTTATGATAATATTTTATAAAAAGTAGGCTTGATAGCCACCAGTTGGACTAATGACTGTTTTAGTTCTCCATCATGAGGAGTTCCTATAATTAAGCAGAAAGAATACAGCTCAAATCAACTTTTAGTTTCATTTTAATGTAGGAATTTATACCTTATGTGCATTGTAAGGTAATTCTGACACTCTAATTTTGGTAACAATTTTTTCACATCTCCTTCCATAGGGAGAAATTGATGCTCATGAAGACAGCTTCAAATCTGCTGATGAGTCAGGCCAGGCTTTGCTCTCTGCTGGGCACTATGCTTCTGATGAAGTTAAAGAAAAGGTAAGTTGAGAGCAAGGGCTTCTAGAAGAATTTTGTCTCTTTCTTCTGTGTCCCTTAATTTAAAAGTACGATCACATCAGGAACTGGAGATTTCATTATTTACACATGAGGTCATTTTCAATTCAATGCTAACCACTGTTTTTAGAGTCACAATTTGATTTTACATTGAGATGGAAGTGAACTAGAGTGTTAAATAAAATTATTATATGTTCCTCTTCCCAATGAATTAGCTGACCATCCTGTCAGATGAAAGGTCTGCCTTGCTGGAGCTGTGGGAGCTCCGCAGACAGCAGTACGAGCAGTGCATGGACCTGCAGCTTTTCTACAGAGACACTGAACAAGTTGACAACTGGATGAGCAAACAAGAAGTGAGTGCCTATCTTTGAATTCTCCAGATATGGTGGACTTTAATTTCTGGGTAGTCTTCTGTAGGCTTAAGCAATTGGTATTGCCTGCTGGCAGTGCCATAAACACCCACTAGTGAGTGGGTGCTGTGCAGAGTTGTTTATCTGACTGCCTGAAATGGTGCAATGGCTGTTTCCATCTAATGCTGAAACTATGAGCTGTGACAAGTGGGCTTGACGTGGCTTTTGTGTGTGCTAACTCTTGTAAAATGCTGATTGAATAAGAAGCTAAAAAAAAATACTGGCTGTTAGAAGCATAAAGCAAACACCACACCAATATGCCATCTTTTACCTTTCAGTAATGACATATGGCAGGAAAAATCCTGGCTGTGCTTGAGCTCACTTAGAGCAGCTGAGGATGGAAATTAAAAATGTGTTTGTGTCCTTACTTCAGGCATTTCTGCTGAATGAAGACCTTGGTGATTCTCTGGACAGTGTGGAGGCTCTTCTGAAGAAGCATGAAGACTTTGAGAAATCCCTAAGTGCCCAAGAGGAGAAAATCACAGTAAGACATTGGCATTAGGTCATCACTAAATGGACAAGAAGTGAAATAAGGGCGTTCATTGACTGGGGAGGAGACACTGCTAGAGGGTGGTAAAGGATGGGATTTGCTTTGCAGAATGATCTTATCTTAGTTGGGACGTATTAGCTCTAAATAATAGGTATTGTCTCTAAAATGGAACATAGTGGAAAAGGTGTGGGATAGGGCTCAATTTCTCTCTCAGAGTTGGGTGACCTGGTGCTTCCTTATCATACCAGCACACAGGTGGATGAATATTTGTCAAAAACCTGCGCTCTTCCACATGGAGAGGATGAGGGTACAGAGAGAAAAGGATGTAAGGATAGATCTGCTAATGGCTTTCTGCCAGTTGTACTGTGATAAACTTTGGGGAATTCATATACTAAGCAAATTTGCACAAGCAATTTCTGTTACACCAAATAAATGAGAACTTGTTTTCCCTCTAGGCATTAGATGAGTTTGCTACTAAGCTGATTCAGAATAACCACTATGCCATGGATGATGTTGCTACACGCAGAGATGCTGTAAGTATCCAAAATACATTTGGACTGTAGACTTTAAATCTTGTTCTACTTTATTATTTTACACTGTATGACTTCAATATAGGATAAGTCAGTGGAGTTGTCCCAAGAGGGGTATGGTGGTGGTTCTTACGAGCTTGAAGAGCTTTAAAACCCTCTTACTTTCTTTTTTTTCAGCTGCTGAGCCGCCGAAATGCCCTTCATGAGCGAGCCATGTACCGCCGTGCTCAGCTGGCAGATTCTTTCCACCTGCAGCAGTTTTTCCGAGATTCTGATGAGCTCAAGAGCTGGGTTAATGAAAAGATGAAAACTGCAACTGATGAGGCCTACAAGGTAAACACAAAGATGAATGCTAGAATGCTTTTAAGGCAATACCAGGCTTAATGTAATCAGTCTAATGACCCAAAGCAGCATTAGCCAAAATGTTGCTGATAGTTCGTGGTATTAATGACAACAGGAGGAGTTGTGTAATTTCTTCCTGACCCCAAGGGGCATTTTCCTATCAGATGGTAATTGTGCCTATCCAATTTTTTAAGAGTTCTGATTTAGTGCATATTTTTAGCACCAGATCCTCTGGTAACACCATGACATGTGGTCCAATTTCAAAAATTCTTCCGAGATGTTTGCGTCCTGATTCTATTTTTAAAATGTTTTATTTCTTTTTCATCTGCAGGATCCATCAAATTTGCAAGGTAAAGTTCAGAAACACCAGGCTTTTGAAGCAGAGCTGTCTGCTAACCAGAGTCGTATCGATGCCCTGGAGAAAGCTGGCCAGAAGCTGATTGATGTCAAGCACTACGCGTCCGATGAGGTGGCAGCTCGCATGAACGAAGTCATCAGCTTGTGGAAGAAACTCCTGGAGGCCACTGAGCTCAAAGGTAGGACTTGCTCAGAAGAATATGGGCTCTCTAGAGAGTTTAGCTGGGAGAAGACAGGAAATGAGCTAACTTCAGTTTCCACTTCACTCACCTTGTCCTGTTCTCCTCTTGCCCCTGTCTTTCTCAGGTATAAAACTGCGAGAAGCCAATCAGCAGCAGCAGTTTAATCGCAATGTGGAGGACATCGAGCTCTGGCTGTATGAAGTAGAAGGACACTTGGCTTCTGATGATTATGGGAAAGATCTTACTAATGTTCAGAATCTTCAGAAGAAACATGCACTGCTAGAGGCAGATGTTGCTGCCCATCAGGTAAGGGAAATAATTTTTATTCCTGCCCTTTCAGATCTGCTCACTCAAAAGATGGTATTTTCAGATATGCTCAGTCAGAGACCTTAGCAGGTCTGGTTTTTTATAATTTTTTTAGCTTTGGGTTTTACAGTTTGTTTATCCAAAATAATTTTGAACTGAAACATAACTTGTATGAGGTTTAGAATAATACCTTTATGACTTTAATAGAAATGAGCTTCTCAATCACTGCAGGCACTTCACAGAAATTCTGAGCTAATACTGTTGCTGGATCAATTTTAGGATCGGATAGATGGCATTACCATCCAGGCACGCCAGTTCCAAGAGGCTGGGCACTTTGATGCTGACAATATCAAGAAGAAGCAGGAAGCTTTAGTGGCTCGTTATGAAGCTCTCAAGGACCCCATGGTAGCTCGCAAGCAGAAACTCGCAGATTCTCTTCGCCTGCAGCAGCTTTTCCGTGACATTGAGGATGAAGAGACCTGGATTAGGGAAAAGGAGCCTATTGCAGCTTCAACAAACAGAGGTTGGTCCCTGCTGACACCTCTAGGATTTAGCGGTCACAATTTATAACAGAGCAATTCTATCTTTATAAAACATTCCCATAACATTTCTGACCTGTTTGCTGGAATTACCATTGCCCACAGTTACATATTTGCCATAGCCCCTGGGTCTCTGTTGTTTTTATAATTCCAGTGGTAACTTAGTTTCCATAGGGCTCTGTCTTCATTGTCCGAGTTCTCCCTCTGCAAGTTTGTGTAGTGCGGGCTGCTGCTGCCTTGAAATTTTTGTTTCATCTAGTGACCCTGATTTAACTGATTAATTATTTTGTATCATTCAGGCAAGGACTTAATTGGTGTCCAGAATCTGCTGAAGAAGCACCAGGCTTTGCAGGCAGAAATTGCAGGCCATGAGCCTCGCATTAAAGCAGTCACACAGAAGGGAAATGCCATGGTGGAAGAAGGTATGTCTGGCACAGTTCTCTGGCCCAGCACAGTTAAGAATTATTGCCTGTTTTTATCCTGATAATAGACAGGTACCTGTGAGCAGGATGAACTCCTGGTCATCCTTTCATCTGAAAATAAAAATAGGTTCCTTGATGGGAACCAGTCATAATTTTCACAGATCTCCAGCTACTCTTGATGAACACTTACTTAGCAATTTTGTGCCTATTGTATTCAGTCTCTATAATTAAATCTGTTAAAGAGTTCTATCAGAGGTACATTATCATGATGTGAGAGAGTTCTCTACAAAGACAGTAATTCTTGCTTTTAAATAAATTGGCATCTTTATTTCTGACTGGGTGTTTTTAACACGAAAATACAAAAAAAAAAAGGTTCTGCAGGTCTGAAATAATATTTGTCTGCTGCCAGAACTCTGGAAAGAGATGACCTTTCCTGTTGAATCATTGAGAAATGTTATGATGTATCTCATTTTATTCCCTAATGATTAAGATATGCTAGTACAGCTTGATTGACAGGTTCAGTGTTTTCCAGTCTGAGGCAAAAGGATCAGCTGAGTTATGTTTTTATTATTCTAGTCTAAATAGGCTTTAAATTGGTCTAATTTCTGTGACTTTGAAGAACTACAAGTAATCTTTTAATGTGTATTGGTTTTGTCTGCTGAAGTCCTTTGTCTGTTTCTGTTCCGTAGGACACTTTGCAGCTGAGGATGTGAAAATCAAACTGAACGAGCTAAACCAGAAGTGGGACTCTCTGAAAGCCAAAGCATCTCAGCGTCGACAGGACCTGGAGGATTCCCTGCAGGCTCAGCAGTACTTTGCTGATGCTAATGAGGCTGAATCCTGGATGAGGGAAAAGGAGCCCATTGTAGGCAGTACAGACTATGGGAAAGATGAAGACTCTGCTGAGGTATTTGAGATTCTTGTTTAAATCAATTTTGCATAAGCACAGTGAGGATTTATCCAGTGGTTAAAAAAAAGAGCTCTGATGATTTCAGGATCCTTAACAAAGAGGGCAGATTTTTGCAGCAAGCAAGATTTTGGCTTAGTCAAAAGATGACAATTTTGCCTGTCTTAGCTGTTATTGCACATGAAATTCTGCTGCTCAGTGTATTAAACCAACTGTGAGGAAGCTTTACCTCAGTATTCGCTCTTTTATGGGGTTTTGTTTTTTTAAGTATAATGAAAATATCAGCAAATTCCTCATGGGTTGTGAATTTCAGTATGAGTCTGGTTTTCAGCAGTTCATTAGTCTGGAAGTAATGTTTTTTGTCTGGAGTTCTTTTATTGATATCATTCTGCAGTCCAACACCAGGTCCCAGTCAGTGCTGACTGACATTTTATCAACATGAAGTGCAGTTTAAAGGCACACTTTAAACTTACCCATATCACTCTGGAAATAGTTATTTCTGGCCAGAACAAAAGAATGTTGCTGAGATAAGGCAGAGACAAAGCAGCAGAAGCATTACAACCACTATCTAGCCTGTGAATAAATAGAAGTGATTATTCCCTTGAGAGTCACAAGGCTGGCAGCTCTGAAAACCCCACATTCCCTGTGTATGGAGTCAAAGTATATATTTTAAGCAGAGGCATATTTGTGAAATGGCAAGGTGTGCATGTTGTTATCATCCACTTTCAGGCCCTTCTGAAGAAACATGAAGCTTTGATGTCTGATCTCTCTGCTTACGGCAGCAGCATCCAGGCATTGAGGGAACAGGCCCAGTCATGCAGGGTAAGGAAAGATGCTAATCTTGTATCTAAAATCCATGGGTCAGCAAAAGGTGAAAACAAAGCTCAATAACAGTTATTGGTTTTGAGAGGTTATTGCAGACTCTGCTTGATTTTTCTCAAAAAAATTAGTCTGTTTTTATAATCATAAGACAGCTGTATTGTTTTGAAATAAAGCAATTTAAGGTCATGGTTTTCAGTATTTGAGCCCAGACAGCACCTAAACTGACTCTACAGTAGCTTTAACTAAGGCTGAAGTCGATTCTAGGACAACCACATTGATTATAATAGACATGGAACAGCTCATTTTTTGTTGTGCTTTTTTTTTTTTAGCAACAAGTTGCTCCCACAGATGATGAAACTGGAAAAGAGCTCGTTCTGGCACTCTATGATTACCAGGAGAAGAGTCCCCGTGAGGTGACAATGAAGAAGGGAGATATCCTCACCTTACTCAACAGCACCAACAAGGTGAGCTCTGGCCTCCTGCTTTGCTGCCCTGCTTGGCTCCCTCAGTGCTGTGTATTTTGCTTGGTTTTGGCACATTTAGCCCATGTCCCCCTTCAGCACTTCAGCTGAACCTCTTCATTTCCATCACTCCTCCACAGCTGCCAAGACAGGCCACATGTCTGTGAGAACCTTAATTCCCTGATCTGGAGGAATTTTTGGCCAAATACAAGGGGAGACATGAGTGTAAGAGCTCTGTCTTCAAGAGACAGTTTGTGTGAAATGATCTCCATAACAAGAGCAAACTGTCGAGAGCATCCCTGTTTTCCTTGTGTAAATGGAAGTCTCTGATTTGCAGCATTCAGGTGCCCAGCATTCTTTATGCTTGATGGTGGCCTCACAGTGGTCTCTTTGTGGTTTTTGTCCTTCCAGGACTGGTGGAAGGTGGAAGTCAATGACCGCCAGGGATTTGTACCAGCTGCCTATGTGAAGAAACTGGACCCTGCGCAGTCTGCATCCCGAGAGAACCTCCTGGAGGAGCAAGGCAGCATTGCACTGCGGCAGGAGCAGATCGACAACCAGTAAGATCTGACTGATGAGATGTGACACTGCCAGCATTGGCTGCCTTGGCCTTTGCTTCACAGATTGCCACCAGCTTAGGTTAATGCCTCTTACACTAGGGACTAATTAATTGGAGCAAAACAAGGGGCTCCTTTACCAGAGGCACCAGATTCAGTTGTTCTACTCCTACTCTAGGTTTTCTTGTTGCTTTTCCCATTTTTAACTGTTAAACTCATGACACTAGAGCTCAACTTACTGTCTGACTTGAGTATTTTGTGTTCCTTTTGTTCTTGTACCTAACTACTGAAACTTGTTCGTGAGTTATATATGTGCTAAGCAGCTCTTGTATATGTAGTTGTCACTTCTTAATGTTTGATCTGTTTTAAAAAGCTTTCTTAAATTTGATTCCATTAAGTACAGTGCTCTCCCTATACAGGGCTGCCTCTGGAGGTGTCCTCCTTATGAGCTGGAGCTACTTTGCTGCTAGCTCATCACTTCTTTTTCTGAAACGTGCTGCCAATATTTGTTGTCATTGTAGGAGCTAAAAGGTGCTCTCCCTTTTTTTTTTTTTTCATTTTTATCATCTCTTTTAAAAGAGCAGCATATCGTTGCAAACAGAAAACTGCAAGGCTACTTGGTAATGACCTTCTTAAAGCACATGGTGGCTGGAGATTAATTCAAGCAAGGGCTGTGGGTGATAGCTGTGAGTGCTGGCTCATCTTATCAAGCCACTTGGAGGCCAAAACTAAAAGTCTTCTGTATACTCCCATCTGTTTGTGCAGCTACGCTGTCGTTCTGTGTGAGAATTTCCTCCTACTCAGTTGTGTTGACTCATGAAGTATTACAGTGCCATGCAATAATTACTAGCCTTAGCTCTAGAATGAAAAAAAAATTAAAATAAAATCACACAAAAAACTGCCACAAACCCATAACAAAAGACCTTTTTACCAGCATGAAGAAAAGATGCTGGAAAATTGTGGCACGTTGGTCAGGATTTTAATAATATAATTCCCTCCACATGTTTGCAGGTGGCTTTTAGTAACTAGAACAGGGTGCCTTATTTTAGAGCCAAGGAGAGGGGACCACCTTTTAGTTTCCAATCCCATGGCACAATAATCATAAAATGAGGAGACCTTATAGTGAGAGCTCAACTGTACTGCTGAGGTTTCCTTACATGAATCGTACTCCTGGTCTGATCTGCTTCGTTTGCTTCTGAACAACACCTAATTTTCTCCATTTAAATGTGAACTCTTACCCATCTTCCTACCACAGACCAGCCACGGATGGAGCTGCTGCTTTCATTATTTTTGTTAATCTGACTAATTTTTCGCATGCATTTGCTGTGCTCCCTGTCTGTGCAGGACTCTCATAACTAAGGAGGTCGGCAGTGTTTCTCTGCGTATGAAACAGGTCGAAGAACTGTGAGTAGGATTAGCCCTTTCCTAAACCATGCTGTCTCCACACTGTCACTGTTCATCCTCCCTTTGTTTCTTTCTTTGGGAAAGCTGCTTCAAAGAGCTGTGAAGGAGGCAATTTCTGCAATGAGGATTAGTTTAGATGAATGTGGTGGCCTGTGTTTCCTCTGTTCCTCACAACCAGCTGCTTATCTTGCTGGGCACTTCTGTGCTGCTAAATTGGTTTATGTTTATTCCATCGTGCTGGTTTTGCTTACTGAAGAGGCTTTAGGGCTATCTAGACTGTTCTCCTTAAAAAGCTTCTCCTGCATTTTCTGAGGTGCAGATAGAAATATTAGGTTTTTTATATAAATATATATAAAATACATCTAGCAAGTATTGCATCACATCTAAATGTCTTAAGAGTTTGGGAAGGGTGGGGCTGTCATGGTTTATCATATAAAGTAACATTCATGCTGGGTAGTCAAAACACATTATTTATATAGGGTGATTATTTCTGAATTTTAACATTACCTAAATTTTGAAATTTGTGTTCGTGTCTCCTGGAAAAGATATCAAGTTTGCATTTTACTGGTGGAAGTTGCTGGGAAATCCAAAACCACAGTGTTCATTGGCTGTGCCTGTCTTTTCATAGCAAATATATTTCTTGAGAATTAAAAGTGAAACTTTTTTGTAAATCTCTCAAGTGTTGCAAAGCAACTCTGAGGTAAGGTCTGTTTCTAAAGGAGTTTTGCCCCAGATCCTCTATGAGCTTTACAAGTATTTAATACCCAAGGCTGTTTGCTGAGGCAAACAGCTGCAGTTAGGGCAAGCTTCAGAACAGTGTTTTCCTCAAGTCAGGGTAGGAAGTTTCTATTTAAACCTAATATGAAAGATTCTTAGTTCCTTTCTGCCCAGTCTTAACTACAGTAAACAGGAAGCCACAAAGTCTCTGCTTCCATGGAGAGCTGATTTATCAGTCTGGTACATGGACATTACAGCCCAGGATACTGAGGGGCTTTTTCAGGAGACTTTGTCATCTCTGAGCTGTTGGTTAGGAAAGTGCTCCAGGACTGAACTCCTCAAGCTGGGAGGTTGTAACTGCTCAGTGTGTGCCCTTGTGCTTCAGGGTGGGAAATGAAAACATCCCCGTTTGAGGCCCCTGGAGGCACCTCAACTGTGTCTGGTATTTTCTGATTTAATAACATCAGAGAGAATATGCCTAATAATGAGAATCTATTGATCACTGTGGTAGGCCAATGTCCAAACTGATTCAGGACATAAAAAACCCTTCCAGGTGCAGCTAAAATGTCTCATCTTCTGGAAGACTTAAAATAAAGGAACAGTGGCTTTTCTGAATGCAGGTTTTTAAAAAACAGGCATTATGCATTGCTAGAGAGATTGTAAGTCAGTGACTGCAAAACTGCTCTTGGCTTTTTTCAGCCATAGCTTGGGAAAGGTCTTGTAGGATCATCTGTCTAGTTGATTACAAGGTGGTTTAAAATAACTGGCTGGTCTTAAGAGGTTTATTTGCCTGTGCAGACCAATGTAAACATTTTTGAGATTTCACTTAATGTCTATTCTACCGTAAAGGAGGAGTAATATCACTGATGTTGAGAATTCCACAGATATAAAAAGTGTACATTAAATGAGTTTCATGGATTTTCCAGTTGAAATAGGTGTATTTTTAAAGGCACACACCTTGCTTAAACATTCAGCAGATTTTGCTCTGGAAAATGGCTAGTGAAGCTGTTTATGTCCTATAGCTGGTGGATTTTAATAATCTGATGGCAAACTTGAGGTACTCTAGGAAAATATCTCTTGGCAAGTAAGAGCCTCTGGAGTCATTCCTGCCCTGCAGTAGTGATACTCTTTAGTCACAGGTTTAAGAGCTTATCCCAGCCTAGGCTGTGAATGCAGTTTGCATTTGCCCAGTGAAGTGTTGCATGTGGGAGTTCCCATTGTGCTGTGCAGTCTATGTGGAGGAGAGACATGGACAGTCTTCATTCCCAACCACACATGAGTAACTCATCCTGTAACAGAACAGATCATAAGTTCAGGGGTTCCCCATTTTTGGGGACTCCAGTACTAGGGAAATTCCTGTGCTTGGACTCAGTTCCATCTCACTGTTCCCTGCTTTCCTTTCCTGCTTGTCCCAGGTACCACTCTCTCCTGGAACTGGGAGAAAAACGTAAGGGCATGTTGGAAAAAAGCTGCAAGAAGTTCATGCTTTTCCGTGAAGCCAACGAGCTCCAGCAGTGGATCAATGAGAAGGAAGCAGCACTCACCAGTGAGGAAGTGGGGGCTGATCTGGAGCAGGTGGAGGTGCTGCAGAAGAAATTTGATGATTTTCAGAAGGTATGTTGTGATGCTGCACAATGTGTGTGTTAATTTTGGCCTTTCCCTTCAGGCTTTCCGATCATGTATCCCTGACAGTTCTTCATAGCTGAGTAGGAAACATGGCTTTGATTGGACATAAAAGGTCCACAGAAGGTATATATGAACTTTTTATTTCATTTTGTGAGGATAGAGAGAATCCCACATTCAATTGTCTTCAGTTTGATTACATTCCCCAGGTTGCTCCACACTTCCCAGGTCCCAGGGAGCTGAAACTCTCTTTCAACACTTTGCAGTGTAGAATCTGCCAAGCTTTGGAGGAATTTCAGTTTGTGTAAAGCATAACCTTCAGTTAAGCTATTCGTATTGAAAGGAAAGATGCATTTGGTTTCCATCTGTAGAGTTATTTCCCCAAGATATGGGGCAAAACCCCAATCTGGCAGGTGGGATCCCTGGCTCTCTGGGAGGGTCACTGTGCTCAGTTCCTGCTGTTCACATACGAGGCACTCCCGGGAAGCCACCTTGTTCTGTGTTTGGCTTGGGTGAGTGTTAATGCTGGGATATTCCCCTGTCCTGTGTAGGACCTGAAAGCCAACGAGTCCCGCCTGAAGGACATAAACAAGGTTGCAAAGGACCTGGAGTCAGAAGGGCTGATGGCAGATGAAGTACAAGCAGTACAGCAACAGGTGCTCTTTTTCTCTTTGCTTTTTATATCTAATCCAAGATTAGATTGTCTTTGCCTGGCATTGCAAGATTCAGGCTGTTCTCTAAGGTGGCCATCCCAAGAAGACCTTTAGAATTATATTTTTTAATAATGCTAGAGCAAATTGCAGCAGCAGCATTAGAGCTTTTTCCTTTCTTTTTTAGGAATGGAAAGTCTTTACAGTGGTATTTAAAGTCAAAGAGAATCCATGAATTAACTTCGCTTCATATAAATTTGAAATTTAGCCTTTATTTATTTGCAGGAAAATGGATGAGGAATGATAGGGGAAAAAGAGAAATAAAATAGAGTGCAAGTCAGAGTGGTGGGGGGTTTGTGAGTTTTCTGGTTTTGTTTGAATTTTTTAGGGCTTTTTTGCCAGCTTTTTACATACTTGTGCTGTAAACAATTTTATCCTGTACCAGCTAAGTATGAAGCATGTTGGGAAAAATATTCTTTCTGTTAGAAAATAACAAGTTGTTTGTTCCTGTTGTTTGCAGGAAGTCTATGGGATGATGCCCAGGGTAAGTGTTGATTTCTGAGGTGGATGGAGTGGCAATTGTAACAGGTTTGGGATGTACAAGGGGGAGTTCAGCCATAATTGTGGTTCATTCCCATGATGGAACTCACTAATGACTTTGAATGGGCATTCATAGATTCTTATCTATGATCCCTTCATTTCCTGAGTGTCTTGCCCCACATCACAGATCTAAGCAAGCAGCATAACCCAAACTGATACAAATACTTGCATGAAAAAATGTATTTACTCTGTTAAGGACTGAACACGGGGATATTTCCAAGATTTTTCTAACTGTATTCTGATAGTTTTAGATTCTGCTTCATATTTAAAGCTGTTTCTTCACATTTTCAAACAGGATGAAACTGATTCTAAGACAGCCTCTCCTTGGAAGGTAGGTGTTATTGCTTAATAGCACACACAAGAAAATAAACCAAAAACTACAGCACATCATCTTTTTTTAGACCATTTGCTTCTCCTATGCCTTTGAAATTGTCAACAGCCTGGTTTTTGCCCCTCTGCTACTAAACTGTGTTTACTTTTGAGCTTGTAGTATGAGGGTGATTCCAGTTTCTGGCCAGTAGATGTTGAATAATCCCTTGTTCACTTTGCATGAGTTCTTTGCTTTCTGCTTGCTACAACAAAAATGGTTTTATTCCTCAAAGTCAAAACCATTTATGTCAATACTCCTTCAGTAAGGAATATGCTGTATTCCATTAGTCATCTCATCTCATTTTCTACAATAGTTAGAAGAAGCCTTTCTCCATTCATTAGAGGCTTACAATGGAGGAGCTGTCACCTGCTAAAACACAAAAATATCTTAAATATTTATTTTTATTATCCAACACTGTTTTCCCTAGCATTTCATTCCTGTGTTTTATGTCTTACATCCACTCTGTTAGACTTAAAGCTTCTTGTACACCTTTTAAGCTGTGTGAATGTGGGGAAACCAGGTTAGTATGCAGTATTTTGACAGAAAATGCAGCCATGTCACCAGGAAAACTGGTGATTTTTTAAGTAGTTTTTTGCATATTATAAACATGTACATTGAATTCTAAGAGTCTTATAGTAACTTGGCAAACTATGACTAAGATTTTGGGTTTTCTTAATTCATGTATTGAATGTTGCCTTTACACTTTCCTCTTCTTTGTCCTCATTAAGATTTGTTTGCTTGAGTTTAACAGAACAGTGCTCACTTGTGAATTCTGACTATTCTAACTCTGCTCTATAATACCTTAGGTATTACAATCAATTATTCTTAATTGCTTTTGTAATTTATTTACATTGTCTTTCTTAGTGGTTTTTATTTGATATTTTACAGACTTTTCTTTCAGTCTGGTTTTGCTTTTGACTAGTGTTGACTTCAATGCTGTTTTTTTTTATTTCTGCCTTTTCACAGTCTGCACGTTTGATGGTACACACTGTGGCAACCTTCAACTCAATCAAGGTAATTCCACAACTTTATCTGACCTGATTTAGAAGTTGTGAACATTTTTTACCCTCCTTTTCCATACTCTTTGTCTTTCATTTAGCTTTATAAACTCTTTTGAATCAATTTATTGAAAGAAGCATTAGTATATACAGCATTTGCTTCTCAAATTATGTCACCATCTTATTATATACATAAAATCATTTGGTTTTACAGCTCAGGAGAAACCCTTAGAGTTATTTTATTTACTAAGCTATCTGAATTTGTGCATTTTTCTGGAATTAAGCAGAATTTAGTAACCTTCACCTTCACTTCCCTCATCCAGGAGCTGAATGAGCGCTGGAGATCCCTGCAGCAGCTGGCAGAGGAGAGGAGCCAGTTGTTGGGCAGTGCCCACGAGGTCCAGAGATTCCACAGGTGAGGGGTTTCTTTGGGCTTGGCTCAAATGCTTTGACTATCAAGAATTCTAAAATATAGTGGGACCTGTTCTAAATAAATCATATTCAACCCCCAGCTTGTTCAGTGGAGGGTGGTCTTGGGTTTAATTCTCTTTTTGCCTTTCCTTCCTTCAAATCAGAGATGCTGATGAAACCAAAGAATGGATAGAGGAGAAGAATCAAGCCTTAAATACAGACAACTACGGGCATGACCTGGCCAGTGTTCAGGCTCTGCAGCGCAAACACGAGGGCTTTGAGAGAGACTTGGCAGCTCTGGGAGACAAGGTGAGATTCTGAGGAGGAAAACCCAAAAACTTTCCTTTTATCTACGAGAAAGGATTGAACTATAGCAGTTCTCTCTGTCTTCATTGTGTTTATTTCCCTTTCTCTAATCCTAGGTGAATTCTCTTGGTGAAACTGCCCAGCGTCTGATCCAGTCACATCCAGAATCTGCTGAAGATCTCCAAGAAAAATGCACTGAGTTGAATCAGGCTTGGAATAGTCTGGGAAAACGAGCTGACCAACGCAAGGAGAAGCTTGGAGATTCTCATGACCTGCAGCGTTTCCTCAGTGACTTCAGGTAGTGATGCCATTCCCTCTCTCAATTTATTATTAGTGAAGTGTATACAGCTTCTTGATCCAAGGATTATTTCTGTGGAGGGTTCAGAAAAGGACTGTTTTCCCTGTTTTGACTTATTTCAGTGAAGGGAGGGAAAAATTCCCCGTTACTCTGTGTTCACAGGGACCTCATGTCTTGGATCAATGGAATCCGGGGCCTGGTCTCCTCAGATGAACTTGCAAAGGATGTGACTGGAGCTGAAGCTTTATTGGAAAGGCACCAGGTATGTGAAAGTGTATCATAAACATCAACAAATGTTTCTGTTTTCTGACACTTTCCAATTAAAGTTGCAAAAATAGATCAGTTCCAGCTCTGGTTTTTGAGCAGCACATCTCTGCCCCTTGCAGGAGCACCGCACAGAAATAGATGCAAGGGCTGGCACTTTCCAGGCATTTGAACAGTTTGGACAGCAACTTCTAGCCCATGGACACTATGCCAGCCCAGAGATCAAGGAGAAACTGGATATTCTGGACCAAGAACGGACAGACCTGGAGAAGGCCTGGGTCCAGCGCAGAATGATGCTGGACCAGTGCCTGGAACTACAGGTACTCTGCTGCAGTTTGGATAAGAAAAATAATTCCTCTTTGCATGAAAAAATTCATTATTTTATGGCTCTTGGTCTATCTTTGCTCATGCTTTGGGTTTTTTTTTCCCCAGCTGTTCCATCGGGACTGTGAACAAGCTGAGAACTGGATGGCTGCTCGGGAGGCTTTCCTAAATACAGAGGATAAAGGAGACTCCTTGGACAGTGTGGAGGCACTCATCAAGAAACATGAAGATTTTGATAAAGCAATCAATGTCCAGGTGAGGAGTCCAGCTGAAGTAAGGGGGGAAATAGTTTCCTTTTTCTCATGTGAATTATTAGCAAAATGAGTTCCTGCCATGTATGGCTTCTAAAGTTCAGTTCAGGATATTCAGCCATGTGGAATTTGCTGCAGAAGTTTAGAAGCAGCTTACACAGATCAGGATGTATTTCAATGCCTACAGGCAGTGTAGGAATAGTGGCAAGTATTTGTGTAAATTTACTGATTTGAAATTACTTTTTCTCTTCATGTGTGGTAGTAAAGGACATAGTTCCAGTTTCTTGTAGCAGAAAACTGCCTAGATTTATTAGGAGATCATACTGCTGAATTTTTAGCCCAAAAGATCTGTTTTTCCTAAATGCCACAGGTAAAAAGTGTTCTAAGTTGACCTCTGCAGTCCTGTTGAAGAGACTTCCTTCATAGGGTCACAGTAATGTAAATTTAAAGATAAAAAGGCTTGTTCTGTTCCAGACACTGCTCATCATTTGACTTTAGGGAACCACAGTTGTAATTCATTGTTTCTGGTTTGAATAGGAAGAGAAAATTGCTGTCCTGCAGTCCTTTGCTGACCAGCTGATTGCTGCAGACCATTACGCCAAGGGAGTCATCGCCAACAGACGCAACGAGGTCCTGGACAGGTCAGTGCTGCCCTGGAGAAGGCAGATGATGGAAATCCTCCTTAGGGGTGTTCTGTAGCTGTTGAAGGTGATGCCTCATGTGGCTCTAGTGTTTTGTTCATTGTTTGTATCAAATTACTGCAGGTGGCTTCGTCTGAAAGCCCAAATGATTGAGAAGAGATCGAAGCTGGGAGAGTCTCAGACCCTCCAGCAGTTCAGTCGTGATGTGGATGAAATAGAAGCCTGGATCAGTGAAAAGCTCCAGACTGCAAGTGATGAGTCCTATAAAGATCCCACAAATATCCAGGTGAATGTAGTTCTTGGCTTAAAAATCAGAATCTCATTGTTTACTTTGCAAGGCCAACTCTGGTTTGAAAATCCATGCTCAGGAATTCTTGTTCAGAGATGACAGAATAGTGCATCATGTTGGACATGTTCTCCTTCTAACAAGGAGAAAATGGAAGTTACATTATGCATGAAAGGAGACCCAAAATAGGGCTTGGTTAGTAATTATTCATGCATGTAATAAATTATTCATGCATATAATTAATAAGATATGTGGTATCTGCAGCAGAAAGTTTCCTAAAGAAACCCAAGTGGCTGTTCTGTCTCTCTCCCAGATTCTAGACAATAAAATAAGGAAATGGAATTCTTGGGTCTCAACTCTTACATGTTATAAAATGTGAAATCTCATTTATTTTTCAGTAGTAAGGAATAAAGTTACCTCTTATGTTTTAATTCTGGTTTATGAAGTAGTATGATTGCACTGAACTACTTCTCTCAATCTGTTTTATAGCTTTCCAAACTGCTGGTAAGTAGTTTGGACTAGCCCTGGTATGTGACTTTATTTTCTCTGTATAAGCTTCTGTGTGAGCCCAAGCTCGGGTTGCTGCTCCATCCATCAGTTCATGCAATCTCTTTGTTTTCTGTTAGTTCTTGACCTCCATCCAGGTACAGCTGTTGATCCTCGTCCTATGGGTGTGGCTTTTTTGTTAATTCCTCTTCAGCATCATTTATTTATGTATTTGTTTTACAGGTGTTCTGCATGATCTGTTTAATTTATGCTGCATTAGGAATGTAGTTTGGGCTTTTTTGGGAGTTAGCCCATAGGAAAATGGGGTTCTATCCCCCTTTCTCAGAAATGTGGCTGTTTGATCATCACTTGTGATGATTGAACATAAGGCATAATGCCAAATCCATAGGCTTGTGTTTGTAGAATCAAATGCTGAAGATTCAGTCAATGATAGATCTTGATTGGCTTAGTTCTTGCAGTAGCACAGCAGGGAATAATACAGAAAGAACACTCCAGAAAAAGAGATGTACCAGATGGAAAGTTGGCAGCACTTGTAAGAATCCAAGAAGTGGAGTAAAATGAGGATATGTGGAGGGAGAAGACAGAACAAAGAAAGGGGAAGCTAACGAGTAAGAAATTAAAGAATCATTTGTCACTTCAGAGTGTGGTACATTAAATTACTATTTTTTTAGTTGGAAGAAAAAATAGAATTTTATATTAAACTAGATAGGCTTGTCTGCAATTTGTTGTCATGGTAATTATATGGAGATGTGCAATTGGCAGCTTTTAAATTGAATTTCCAAGTTGTTAGATATAGCTTTGAAGGATACGCTTTTATAATCTCAGGATTTGGGATTTACAGTTCCCAAAATGAAGCAGCTCATGCAGAATTTCTCATACCAGCACTATAGTATTTTTCCTTTTTTTATTTTTAATCTAACATTTCCTTTCATCCCATTCTCTAGGACACTCTCTACCCATGTCCAATGTCACTAGCATTTCCAGTTTATACTTGCAAATTCTGTCTTGTCACTTTTGTGCTAATGTCATATTTCTGGTGGGTGGATGGATCATGGATACATGAGAGCTGCACACTCCTTCCCACACCAAGGCTCCTGTTGTTCTCATGGTGCTCTCAACTTGGCAGAGAAAAATTCTTATCAAATAATTCAGTTATGTTTTTATAGAAGTTTTTGGCTACTAATTCAGTTTTTTATATATATATATAATGGGGCTGGGTATGACTAATATCACAACTGTGCAGATAGCAGATAAGCTGGAGCAGTGATTTCTGTTAATTACCTATGGATTAGGAAGGGAAGTAGGAATTTGTGCAATTACTGTAGGAGTAGAAAGGATGATCTACTCTACTCAGGGAATGTGTAATTCAAAGGGCAGTTTGAAAACAAGGAATCTTTACTGCAGGAACAGCTCAGCTCAGTGCAGGGAATTTTGCACTGGCACCTGTGAAGTGCAGAAGGTGCTGCCAGAGTTCTGTGAATCAGCTCACCCACAGTTTGGCCAGGTCAAAACTCGGTGGTTACTCAGCTAATGAGAGGAACCACTGGAGCGGGCAGTCAATACCCTGCCCAGAGAGAACTTCTTCAGCCCAGCCTGTTCACAGAGCTTATGGCAAACCAGCCCATGAGAACAATGGAGGAGCCCTTTGTGCAGTGTGTGATGGTGCTGGCTTTGTCCTTGCAGAGCAAACACCAGAAGCACCAGGCCTTTGAAGCCGAGCTCCACGCCAACGCCGACCGCATCCGCGGCGTCATCGACATGGGCAACTCGCTCATCGAGAGGGGCGCCTGCGCCGGCAGCGAGGACGCCGTCAAGGTGGGCACCTGCCAGTCTGGCCTGGCTGGCTTGGAGCAGTGCTTGGGTAGCTGAGGCAGGACAGTGTCTCTCTAGAACAAATCTCACTGTATTTCAACTATGCAGTGTAAATCAGGTGAATCGTTCTGCTTTGGTCTCAAGGAGGATAAATTTTCTGATCCTCTGATTGAGGTGTAAATTATAGCTGGGCAGCACAAAAGAGTAACTCTAATTGCATATCTGGAATCAACAGGCAAATTTCCATGTTCTGGTTTTGCATTTATCAGAACTTTTTTCATTTTTTGTTTGTGATATTTACTTACCTTTCCCACTTCCTGACAGGCACGCCTGGCTGCCCTGGCTGACCAGTGGCAATTCCTGGTACAGAAATCAGCAGAGAAGAGTCAGAAACTGAAAGAAGCTAATAAGCAACAGAATTTCAATACTGGAATCAAGGACTTTGACTTTTGGCTTTCAGAGGTAATAAGAGGGGAACTAATTACTTGCAAGACTTCTTTTGATCAGTTTTTGTTACCTTTGCTGATGTTAGATTTTGTGGAGCACTGTTTGCCTTTGAGCAAGTCTAGGTTTATTTTAAAAAAGCTATTACTAGTAAAATTCTTGTGGATGTGTTCATGTTATTAGTTATAAGCAATAAGATGAGAAGCAAATTTGCTTGGAACCTTTTAGCTATTAAACAGGTGACAAGGGAAAGTTTTAGTAGAAAACGGAGAAGTAATTTGCATGGTTTTAAAGCATTATAGTTTCAACGAGTTTGTGAAACACAATTTGTTCTTCGTTCCATATTTCCTTCTCCATCCCCAGGTGGAGGCTTTGTTGGCATCTGAAGACTATGGGAAGGACTTGGCATCTGTTAACAACCTCCTGAAGAAACACCAGTTACTGGAAGCTGATATATCTGCTCATGAGGTATTGCTTTCTCTTTTAGTTTTGGGAGATAAATCATACTCATAAGCACATTCTGTAGGTACAACAACTGCTGCAGTCACAGACTTGTCAAAATGTGGTTTTTAACAAAACCTGTGACTGCGAGTCAGATTCTGATTTTCATCCTGACACAATGAGCACAGAAACGAGCTCTGAGCAATCCCTGCTCTCTCCCCCACGTGTCCAGGACCGCCTGAAGGACCTGAACAGCCAGGCTGACAGCCTGATGACCAGCAGTGCCTTTGACACGTCCCAGGTGAAGGACAAGCGCGAGACCATCAACGGGCGCTTCCAGCGCATCAAGGGCATGGCCAGCGCCCGCCGCGCCAAGCTCAACGAGAGCCACCGCCTGCACCAGTTCTTCCGGGACATGGACGACGAGGAGTCCTGGATCAAGTGGGTGTGGGCAACTTCTGGCCTTGCCAGTGACACTCAGATCCTCCAGTGTGGCTTTACAGCCTTCCCACAACTGTCTATAGGAGATCACCTTTGCTGCCATTCTAGAAAAGCTTTTTTGGGTGTGGTTTCTTATCTGCAGCTTTCTTTGGTCAAATTCCAGTAAGAAGAAAAACTCTGTTTAGACTTGGATCAAGTAATTGAAATATTATTCCAGTCTTTTTTCTTGAACCTTTTCAGTTTCAAGTACTTTTTTGATTCCAGCTAGTTGTTGTAATTAATCAAATGGTCTTTCCATACTGATGTTAATACCTCAGGGGGAGGGAAAGAAGTGAGGCTGATAGAAATCATTCCAATTAGAGCAGTTCTTTTTCATGCTTTTAAAACAAAATAATTGGACAACATTACAGAAGACATCTATATTTTTAAAAAGAAGACAATACTTTGTCCTGCAAAGATAAATGATGGGCCCTCTATCACCTTCTTTCCCCCACATATTAATGTGCTGCCAAGAGCCACTTGCTGTTTGCTAATAACCCCTGTACACAACTTTTTACATCCAAGATCTTTGTGCAATGCAGAGCAGTTGTGTATCTGAGGTGTTTTTTTTGTTTTCTTTGTCAGGTTGGACCTTTAGAAGTAATTTTCATATTTTATCTTTCTCTCTTCCCTTGAATTTAGAGAGAAGAAACTGTTGGTTAGCTCAGAGGACTATGGCAGAGACCTGACTGGTGTGCAGAATCTGAGGAAGAAACACAAGCGCTTAGAAGCAGAATTAGCTGCCCACGAGCCTGCTATCCAGGTAAATGTCTCTCCCCATGACAGATTTCTCTATAAGCAACTCCTTTCTTGCTTGTGGAAGAGATGAAAGCCAGCAGTAGTTTTGCTGGACCCCAGACAATGCACATGAAGAAGGCAGGTGATGTTCCAATAGTTGTGTTTCTCTGCAGGGTGTTCTGGACACGGGTAAGAAGCTTTCAGATGACAACACAATTGGAAAGGAGGAGATACAGCAGAGACTGGCTCAGTTTGTGGACCACTGGAAAGAGTTAAAACAGTTGGCAGCTGCTAGGTATGAATTTCTGTAAAATTCAGTATTAATTCAAAGTTACATGGACTCATAATGATCAGATTTACAGAATTTCAGGGTATGGGTTATTAGTAATATGGTGTAACAGCACCTATCACTGATCACAGCCTCTACAAGACTGTTGACAGTGTTGCTCTGTAGAAACATGGGCCTCTTTTTCAGGTGTATATTGTGTTTAGCCTTATCTTGCACCAGTTGGAAACCACAGACTTGCAATCAGCTGGCTTTAATCCACTACCAGGAGATTTTTCCTGATTAGAAACTGTTGGGACAGAGTTTGCTTTAGTCCTTTGGCAGCTGCAGGCTTTGTAGTCCAAGGAATTCCTAGAGCTCCAGCCCTGGCTGCTGCCAGAGGAGTGAAGTGTGAATGACAGGGTTCAGGCTCTGCCTCTTTTGGTTTTATACCTTACATCTAAATGCCATAAAGCCACACTGATTAGTTTTACCTTCCCCACACAGGGGTCAGCGTCTGGAGGAGTCTCTGGAGTATCAGCAGTTTGTAGCAAATGTTGAGGAAGAAGAAGCCTGGATCAATGAGAAAATGACACTGGTAGCCAGTGAGGATTATGGGGACACACTTGCTGCTATCCAGGTATGGAGGAAGTTGTCAGCACTTTATTGTTGCATTATTTTTGGTTAGAGCAGAACAAACCTTTTCTTCAACTGTCTGTACAATTTAGAGGTTATTGTTATTGTTGGTTCCTTTTGAAGGCCTACATTGTAAAAAACCTAAATACACTTTAATCAAAGCATCCCAAGTATTTGGGATAAGTTATTTCCTGTAGAAATGAGATGTAGCTGGGTGTAGCTTTGCATCTCTTGACCTCTGATTGGAAGTCAGTCTCAGTTTTCTTTTGCCCACAGAAAATCAGTAAGTTGTGCTAACCAGCTAAGATTAATTTTTGTCAGAAAAAGTTTATGCTAACTGATTTATAAAATTAAATACTTTTTAATACATGGCAAGAAATTTTTCTTACAAGTGCCTGTGTCTTGTATTTGCAGGGCTTGCTGAAGAAGCATGAGGCATTTGAGACTGATTTTACTGTCCACAAGGACAGAGTGAACGATGTCTGTGCTAATGGAGAGGATCTCATTAAAAAGGTGAGCATGAAGCAGTAAAGAAAAACCTTCAAAGGCTCCCCAGGACATCTTCATGTCACAGTAGACTTGCTCTTCTCTGTCATGTCTTTGAAAAGAGCTCTTAATCAATTTTTGGGGCTGAATAAGCTGTTGGTGTTTTGCTTTCAAAGCTGTTTCTGAGACAGTATCTTTCAGCTGAAGTCCTTGCTCTGTCACCAACGTCCTGAATGCCTCAGATGATTTTAACATCCTACAGGATACCTATGTTTTTTTTTCCTCCCTGTCACACAGAACAATCACCATGAGGCGAACATCACTGCCAAGATGAAGGGGCTCAGAGGCAAGGTGTCAGATCTGGAGAAAGCAGCAGCTCAGAGGAAAGCCAAATTGGATGAGAACTCAGCCTTCCTCCAGTTCAACTGGAAGGCAGATGTGGTGGAGTCGTGGATAGGTATGTTCTGTACTGGACTACAATATTTGGTCACAAACAAACCTTAAACTCCTTCATTTCCAAAGCTCTCCAGTAGCTCCTCATGTGCTGTTGTACCAAGCAGACCTAAATCCAGAGTAATCACCAGTGCTGTCCCTGCTTTATGCATTTTGTAGTAGCCTGATCTGGAACAGAGGGAATGTTTGAGATGGAGAAATGACATTTTTGCAAAATTTGTTTTATTTTCCAGGGGAGAAGGAAAACAGTCTGAAGACAGATGATTATGGACGTGACCTCTCTTCAGTGCAAACCTTGCTCACCAAACAGGTCAGTGCTGATGCTGCTGCCACCCTGTGAGGGAGGGACCAGCTGAACTCTTCTACAATGCACAAGAATCTGTGTTTGAAATATATGCAGGGTATTGGAAAGGTTAAAGAAAAACACAATCTAAAATATCTTTTGTTCTTTTAATGCTTCAGGAAACGTTTGATGCTGGACTTCAGGCTTTCCAGCAGGAGGGAATTGCAAACATCACTGCTCTGAAAGACCAGCTGCTTGCAGCCAAGCACATCCAGTCCAAGGCCATCGAGGCCCGGCATGCTTCCTTGATGAAACGCTGGAATCAGCTCCTGGCTAATTCTGCTACCAGGAAAAAGAAACTCTTGGAGGCTCAGGAGCACTTCAGAAAGGTGAGTGGCCAACCATGGGGCTACAAAAATCTAATTGTGCATTTGATGAAAAATATACACTTGGAACTTCTGTAGCTTGTTCATGCTTTTGTATCTAATGATTATGGAGATCCTGCAGACTTACATAAGAATTTCTGAGATGCTTGCAAGGCAAACCCTTGCTGATGAATGTTAATTCCTGATGAGCTCATACAGAGTATTTGCATTACTGAACAACTGGATTTTGTCTCTTTTCCAGGTTGAGGATCTGTTCCTGACTTTTGCCAAGAAGGCCTCTGCCTTCAACAGCTGGTTTGAGAATGCTGAGGAGGACCTGACGGATCCTGTGCGCTGCAACTCCCTGGAGGAAATCAAAGCCCTGAGAGAAGCTCACGACGCTTTCCGTTCCTCCCTAAGTTCTGCCCAAGCTGATTTCAACCAGCTGGCAGAGCTTGATCGCCAGATCAAGAGCTTCCGTGTGGCCTCCAACCCCTACACTTGGTTCACCATGGAGGCTCTTGAAGAAACCTGGAGGAATCTGCAGAAAATTATCAAGGTGAGTCAGTGAGGGAAAGATTCTCTTCATAGTTTACAACCTTTCAGTCGTCCCTAGAAGTTGTTCTCTGAGATAATGGGTACAAGAGTTTGTTACCATAAGAGAATTCAAAATATCTCAAATTTGTGAGCAAACAAACATTGCCTTTAACTGTAACTTGTGCTTGTCAGTTGTTCTCATGGTTTTCCATTTGTGGCTCTTCCAAAGGCAAAGCACACACACTTCCTAGTTGTAATATAAGTTTAATTCCTCTGCTGTGCAGTGAAGCAACTGCTGGTTCAATTCCAGTTCTCAGGATTTCAGTTCTGAATTATCACCTCAGATGCTTTTCTTTGGATATCTAGGACATGGAACACTCAATCTTGTTTTGAGGCTTTGAACTGTGCTGGGATGCAGCTTTTAGTTTTTGCTCTTACAGGATGAGACCAATCCCTTTATTTCTCTGAACTCACTGTTGTTCATTTCTCAGGAACGTGAACTGGAGCTGCAGAAGGAACAGCGAAGGCAGGAAGAAAATGACAAACTGCGTCAGGAATTTGCTCAGCATGCCAATGCCTTCCATCAGTGGATTCAGGAGACCAGGTAGAGTTTGTCTTTCCAGGACCTGCCCTTAGAGAATTCCTTAGGTAGTATTTGTGTGCATCCTCCATCTCTTTGGACTGTCAAAGTTGTAAATGTCTCCTGCTGAAAAACAGAGCATCAGGACTTGTCCATTCCCTGCAGTTGGGATTTGAAGGAGGCCTCATTAGCTGCAGGGGAAAGGAAAGTCCTGAAACACCAGCCTTTTAAAATGTTCCTATTCCTGATTTCATTTTCCTGCAGTAATTTCAGTTATACAGAACTTATTTTTCTCCAGTTATTCCTGAACTAGGCTGCAGCACAGCTGGGGAGGTGGAGCACAAATAGCTCCAAGCTGACTCTGAACTTCCAGCAGTGTTTCTGTTAATGCCCCTTTTGTATTGAGTAATGTATTGGGAATCTTACTGGAGTTCAAATAGAGAAAGAAGATGTGAAAAGAGCTTAAAACTTCATTTTCCTTTCCCTGGGCTACTGTCTAATAATAACCTTCTCTAAGGAGAGGGAGTAAAGATTTAACAACTCTATTAGAAAGAAAAAGTCTCAAGGTTGAGCATTGCAGGTGCCTGTGCTCAGTCAGTGCTGTCAGCAGCTCTGACAAACTCTGGTTGGGGGTCAGAGGAGGTGAGTTCTGTTCTGTGTAACCCTGTGATTCGCTGTCTGTGTGTTTACAAATAGTTCTCTGTGTCTTCATGAAATAATGAAATATAAATATGATTTTTAACTTTTTGATGTTTGCTTCCCACCCAAATCTCTGTCCCTCTCTTACTGTCTTGTCTCTGTCCTGCTGCCTGATGTTTGGATCTTCACATTCTACAGGACTTACCTGCTAGATGGGTTAGTATTGAATTTTATATCTTTCAAATTTTGCTGACGTGTTCTGCTCTGTGTGTTTTCTCCTGTCACTACATCGCTTGTGAAAGCTGTGTTCAAACCCCTTTTATTTGAAAAGAGCAACCTTTTGCTGAGGTGCACAGACACAGGAAACAAGATTTTGGAATAGTTAACTATAAACCATTAGAAATCTAATGATTTCCTAGTCAAAAGCAGAATTACAATGGGCAGCCACTGGCACACCATGGAAGTCCTGACTTTTGCTCTTGTTTTCTCTGAGGGTTTGCACAGGAAAAGACCCTTAATTTGAGAAGATATGTGAGAATGTAGCTGCTTTCCAAAGGCAGGCTATTCTGACATTTCTAGTTTTTCAGCTTAAGACACCTGCTAAGTGAAATAAAACATTTGACCATAACTGTTCTGAGAACAAGGAAATCTCCAAAGTATTGACTGGTTTTGATAAGGAGAAGGGAAGATTCTTACAACAACCTTTTGCTGAAATTACATATCTTAAACCCCTGTAGTTTGCAAAAATGAACTGCCCATTTTTAATCTGCTGCAGAACCATGGCCCACACAGATTTTAGCCTTGACAGGAGAAAACCAACCTTCCAACATGAATCCAAGAAGCTGTTGGAGTTTGCCAGCAGTTTTAAGCCCACTCTGTGTCCACAGCAATAGTTCCTGATGAGGATGTGTGCTGGCCATTTGTCTGGAAGTGGAAAGGAAACAATAAGATCTTTAAATGTTTTCAGACTACCAAAGCCTTTGCAAATGTGTCTGTCCAGTTAAATTTCTTCAGCAGGATGAGTCTCAGCACAGTGGAAGCTTTGTGATAAGATGTGATGTCAAATGCCAACAGACTCTGGGCCAGAGCAGAGGCTGTGTGAGCCTGTGCATAGGGCTGGAGGAGGCCAGGGCCTCGCTCCTGAAGAGAAAGCTTTTCCTAATAAAAGGGTGGAATCCTTGCAGATAATTCTGCTGCTTATTTGCTCTGTAATGATCACAGTCTCTTGTGTTCTGCCAGATAAAAATAGTGTGCCCTGGTTTTGTTGTTTAATGGAACTGAGCAGATTTTCCTGGAATGGATGCTGAATTCCCTGCTCCTTTGTCAAGTAGTGTTGTAGATTAGTTCTGGTATCCAAGAACGAGTGAACAGAAAGGAGCTATTCACTGAAAGATGCAGGGTCAGAGTTAGAGATCCTCATGCCAGGCTCTTTTGTTGTACAAATTACCAGAGGGCTGCTGATATGCCAGGCAGAATTTGTCCCTAATTCTGTGTGAATAGATTAAAAACATGGATTTAGTTCCAAGAGGCACTGGCTGTGCTTAGCTGGGCTTGGCAAGAGGGAAGGCAGAGCTTCAGGGAAGTGTCAGGAGAAGAGCTGCCATGCACACTCCTTGCTTTGCAGCTTGTGTGTGCCCAGCACTGCCTAGAAGGGGTGTTCTTTGGGGAAGAGACTAAGAACAATTTGGAGTTTAGGAAGAAAAATGCTTTTAAACAATTTATTGATGAGCTAACTGCAAAACTTCAGTTTGTCTCTTATCAAGACTCACTTTTTTGTGACTTACACCAAATAATAATGGTTTATTTTTGTGTATGTGCAACCAGCATTTAAATAATTTTCTCTCATTAAGTACTTGCTTGTGTTTGCTGCAAGGCAGTGCTGGCTTGGAGTGTGGCTCCACTGCAGTGGCCGTGTTTTGGTGTGTTCTTTCCTCTGTTCTTTCTTTCTTCCTTTTTGGAATTTACTTGGTTTCTTTCCTTTGACTAGCATAGCATATCGTCGTGTCATTCGTGTCTATCAGTATGAAGTTGGGGATGATCTATCTGGAAGGTTTTTTCCTCTTTATTTTCTTACCTCACTTTGGTTTTCAAACGCACTCGTTAATTCCAAGGCTCGCTTTCCTTCCAACTAACTTTCACGGCTTAGAGATGCTTGGAGGTTTGTTTCCCTGTTGGTTCTTTCCACGGTTGGTTCCCAGCTTCCTGCTCAAGGCTCTGGGCGTGCGCTTCATCTCTAGGCGGGCGTTGAGTCTGAGCCTTAACCCTGTGGTGAGAAACACCCGGATGTTTGGTGCATTTTCATTGCTGCAGAGTGATTCAGCACTTGAAATCCCCATTCTCAAGAAGCTCAAAAGTGTGTGGGAGGACAGAGTCCAGTGGGGACGAAAACCTGGTTTTAGTGACTGAAATACCAGAGATTCAGGTTTTAGGAACTTAAATACCCCAGAGTCAGAGGACACCCCACCTGCACAGCACCCAGACCCACTGCCCATGCGTGGGTCATCCAGGGCGAGCTCTCACCGTACGTGTTGGAAGGACAGAGATTCCCAAACACGGCTGCTTAGAGATTGCTTGGGACCTTGGGGTGGGGGAAGAGCAGCATCTAGAGACTGTCCATAGCTAGTCTGTGTGAAGGAGATCTTGGAGCCCCTGGCCACTGTGGGGACCTGCATGTAAAGCTCAGGATGGAAATCACTGGGCAGAGTGGCTGAACCTCAGCTGCTCTGGGTGCAGCATGGAGAGGTGGGGTGGGAAAGGCACTTTCCACCAGGCACTGCTGAGCAGCAGAGGTCTGTAGCTCTCTGCAAGGATTATGCCACATTAAGATTACTTTTCAACCAAACCAGTAGTTCTCACCATCTTTTTTTACCCTCATTTTCCCCTTTGTAACACACCTTTGTAGAGCTCCTGTACCTGACTGCAAATACAGCCCATCCCCAGTGACTCACCTGCAGTTGGTGTGTGTGGTGTGTGCTGGGCACGGGGCAGGGGGGTGGGACTGCACTAAATTCTAATTCCATGAGGTCCAGTAAAGCGGGTGCTTTGAGTCTGGCATGAAGTGTGGCTGCTGATCACGTTGCCTTTCAAATGGGGCTAGAAATTAACTATATACAGAAATAAGAATCAGACAAAATCAACAGTGTCAGTCTGAAATAGGATGAGTCAGAACAAACAAAACACAAAACCAGCGTTTAAATACCTGAAAGGATTTTTCATTTCAAGGAAGGACTGTTAATTTCAAGCCCCACGTGCCATTTTTTTATGAGATAAGTGCCTTCTCTCACTGTTGTTCTGTGTTTAGGTCATGTATGGTGGAGGAATCGGGAACACTGGAGTCACAGCTGGAAGCTACTAAAGTAAGTGATGTGCACCTATGGCCAAACCAGCATTTCCAGCTGGCTTGGGAACACATGGTGGGAAGGGAAATGCAGGTAGTTGTGTGGGAAGATCTTAATTGATTTTAGACATGTGGAATATTGAAGAGACCTCTGGGATTATCTGTTTGCATATCTGATGTCTACTTACATAGCAGGTCATTAAACAACACTGATGTGGTTTTCCTTTTTTTTCCCCTTTTTCCTGAAGGAGTTGGGGTACGGCAGACAGGATACAGTATTTTCAGCAAATTTCCTAATAAGAGGTTTTTTAGTCTCCAGAACTGGTTTGAAAGCCCTGGTTTCCAATAGTGACCGTGAAGATGAACATTCCTCTGACTCTTATTTCACAAATTCCAGTATATATACATAAAGTCATATGGGAAAGAGAAGAGTATAACCCTTCCTCCCCTGCCAGCCTCTGTTCTAACTCAAAGTTTTTTTGGTTTGGTGCTCCATGATTTCTCTCCTCTTTGCTCCCTTCTCACAGCGCAAACACCAAGAGATCCGAGCTATGAGGAGCCAGCTGAAGAAGATTGAGGACCTTGGAGCAGCCATGGAAGAGGCACTTATCTTGGACAACAAATACACAGAACACAGCACTGTGGGGCTGGCACAGCAGTGGGACCAGCTGGACCAGCTGGGAATGAGGATGCAGCACAACCTGGAACAGCAGATCCAAGCCCGGTACTGCCTGGCCCATGTGTGGTTTGAAGTGTCTGACTGGGGGTGGGGGAAAGACAGGAGCCACAACTGGCCATGCCTGCAGCCAGCCTTGCATGGTCTGTGCTGAGGAGTCTCCTGTGCTCAGACCAGTGGATGCAGTGAGCTTGTACAGCCCCACCAGCTCCCAGTTCCCTTCAGAGGGATGAAGTGAGTTTTGGAATAGCTCCTGTTGGCCATGAGCAATGGTGGAATCTTAGTGGGATGATTTTATTCTGTGGAATAAGTGTGCACAAGTGTTCCCACATGGAATGGTTGTTTACTCCTTTGTCCTCACTGTGTGGTGCAGCTGCTGGACTCAGAGCACCACAGCTCAGGAACTGTTAATCAGCGTTGCTGCTTCCTTTCCAGGAACACCACTGGAGTGACCGAGGAGGCCCTGAAGGAGTTCAGCATGATGTTCAAGTGAGTTGCAAGGAACACATGCCAGAGGAAGGCTTGGGAGATATTTCTGGCACATGGATGGCTCCTGTTTGCAGGATCCATTTGTGGCTCCGTTGTTGTCTGCTCCACCTTGTGCTGAGCTGCTCCATTCCCTGCCAGAGGGCAACAACCTCCAGCCCCTGCTGCTGGCAGTGCCAATGCATTCCAGCTGGGAATACAGCTGGGGTTTTTTTTGTGGGAGAGGGGTGATTTTTAAGCACAGTTAAGAATTTGGCATTTTCTTCATGTATGCTAGATAGAACTATTTATTGATACAAACTGATTTGTCCAGAATAGGGGCTGGTTAGCACCTTGATCTAGTTTTCAGCCCACTTTATAGCTCTCAGGACTCAGTAACTGACACACTTGGGTTCTGGTTTTATGTTTTTAGGCACTTTGACAAGGACAAATCTGGACGACTCAATCACCAGGAGTTTAAGTCTTGTTTGCGCTCTCTCGGCTACGACCTGCCCATGGTTGAGGAAGGAGAGCCAGACCCTGAGTTTGAGTCTATTCTTGACACTGTAGATCCCAACAGGTACGTGAGTTGGACCCTTCTGTACTGCAAAATACATGGAGGTATTGGCTGGGGATTTGGCTGGAAGGTCCTTCCCAGGCTGAGAGCTGTGGTTGTTTTTACAATGTGAAAGCCTTTCAGAAGGCAAGACTGATGTTTGTAAAGAAGAAATTCACTTTCAGAGAGTGATCTGGTGTTGAGTCTCCTGCATTAAGACTTCCACTCCTCTCAGAATAGTTCCAGCCCCTCTCTGGAGGGCCTGGAAGCGCTGTGCTCTGGGTGCTCACAGGCTGTTTGTGTGGCAGGGATGGACACGTCTCGCTGCAGGAGTACATGGCCTTCATGATCAGCCGGGAAACGGAGAACGTGAAATCCAGCGAGGAGATCGAGAGCGCCTTCCGCGCCCTCAGCTCCGAGGGCAAGCCCTACGTGACCAAGGAGGAGCTCTACCAGGTAAGTGCTTGTTGTTGACCCCCAGGGAGGAGCACAAGGCTTTCATTCAGAGATAAAGCCCAGCACTAATGGCCTGGAGGCTCATGTCACTGGGACTGAGCCAGTCCTGACCCTGCCAGGAGATGCCCTGCAGCAAACACAGAAATTGCTGTGACAGCCCCACTCAGTTGCTTTCTTGGCTCTATAGAGGAAGAGGAAATGCTTTACATACCAAAGAACTGCTCAGGTTGAGTAAAACAAGAGCTACTCAAAGGCTTGGAAGGGAGTGCACTGTCCTCAGAACTGGAAGCTTCCTTCCCTTCCATCATTTGGGAAACTAGAGGGGGATGTTTCTCCAGATAGCAATTCAAAGGAAGAGCTTGAGCCTAAGCTTGGATGGTTTGAACATCCCCTCCCTCTCACTGTCCTGCCAAGACAGCAAGTTTTTCCTGTCTGAATACCACCAGCTGGCAGGGAAATAAAGAGTTTGCAGTGCTTCCTTGTGCCAGTTACCTGTTCTGTCTTCTACTCGGTGGGAAGACTCTGGTCAGGCCTTCCAGCTGCTCTGGTTTCTGCCCTGGGGAATGGGAGGGCTGCCTGTCAATGCCCCTTGGCACCCCCAGAGCCCTCTCACCCCCACGCTGTCTCTCTTTCAGAACCTGACCCGGGAACAGGCCGATTATTGCATCTCTCACATGAAACCCTACATGGATGGCAAGGGCAGGGAACTGCCTTCTGCCTATGACTACATAGAATTTACACGTTCACTCTTTGTGAATTGATCTGAAACACTAGTACCAAAAGATGCAAAGGACATGCTCACGTTTGCTGACTGTAGCTCTGCATGTGTCTCTCTCTCTTTGTGCTCTACAATAATCAATGTTACTTTATGATGTAACCTTAAAGTGCTTAGCTGAAAACTCTTAGGGAAAAGAAACATGTTGCAGTGTGCTTCAATAAAAGTTACTGGTCGAACCACATAATCTTGTGTTTAATGGTTAAATGCAAATTCAGCTGCTGTTGGTTACCTGTGTTTTCCAGGCCAGCACTGGAACAGGTGAGTGGGGCACTGTTCCTGGAGGCAGGACAGTTACAAGTTTCACACAGCTGTTGTGCTGCTGCCTTAGTCCATGATCTCACTTGCCAGCTGCTCCAGGTGACTCATTTCCCTTGGTCCCTGCTCGGTGAAGTCTGAGCTCAGCTGCCAGACTTTGACAGTCCCAGCAGCATCCCCTGCTGCCAGGAGCCGTGTGTGCTTGGTGTTAAATTCCAAACAATACACAGGGCAGTCACTCACAGACTGCTTCAGGGACACAGTGGGCTTCTGCATGCTCCTCGACAGGTCAAACAGGTGCACCTCTCCTGCAGACACAGACATTCATTGCAGCTTCGTGGCAACAGACATCCTATCTAAGAGCAGGTGAGTATCTGCTTAGTCTGGGACTGAGAGTTATTTTTAACCTGTTTCCCCTGCTGATGGGTGTCTAGGCTGTGACAGACAGCTGACATCATTGCAGGCAGCACAGATTTGTTCTGCTGTCAGAAACCTGAAACCAGCTTGCCAAGTTCTGTGAAATCTCCATTTTTTAAACTTGAAAATGTTTGGGCAATTTTCTAAGTAAAAAGTTCTCCTTTTAAATCATTAGTTCTGAATGTCAAAAACAAGCTGGAAATAGATTTAGCCACAGTGATCTTGCTGTGCCATATTCCTGTGCATGACTGTGGCAACAGATTCAAATGCACCATCAGAAGTGAAAAATAACTGTGGTGGGTTGCCTTGCTAAAGTTAGAAATTACTCCTTTCTACTAATTACACAGTGCAAACAACGGGCACTGCTCTGTGCTTGTGGCATCTGTTAATCAGTACAATCGACTTGACTAATACCCAGCACACTTAATTTTATGCTCAAGAGGAGGTGCTGCAGTTACTTGCCTTCCCCAGAGGCAGCTGCAAAAACCAGTGGTCGAACTGGAGACCAGCATACGCAGAACAGGTATTTCTTTGATAACTGCAGAGCAAGGAGGGGCTGTGTCTGCAACATGGAGTGCAAGTGAACTTGTCCGTCGGTCCCACAGCTCAAAAACAGGTTCCTGGGGGAGGGAGGAAACAAGAAACAGCTCTTCTTGTTTTACTGCTAACGATAAAGAACAAAAATCAGTCAAGGAGCATGACCTCGGACAATATTCCTGCTCTGTAAAGGTCTGTGTTTCCTAAAGCAGCAATTGCCAGGCTGGGCTGTGGGCTGAGAGATGCAGCATTGTTACTGCCCTCAATTAAGCTTAATGAGGGCTTGTATTGACCACTGATGGGTTGTGGCCCAGGGCTGCCTGAGAACTGCTGATCTAGAGCTGGGCATTGTTAGAGCTGGGCTTGTCTCATGCAAATTAAATGCAAACCTGGGCTGTCAGCATGTTTCACAGAAACGGGGCTTGGGGCCTCCATGGATGGTGGGTGAATCGTTGGCAGAGATGGGAGCTTCTCATTTAAATTCTGGCAGCTACTGCCGAGTTTCTGATGTCAGTAAAGATTTTTCTAAGATACTTAGTGATCTGCCCAAGTGAAGGACTTTTTCATCTCCTTGGCTTGAAACTGAGTTTAAATTGTCACAAACAGGACGATCTAAGGAAGGTGCTAATGTTGCTCATGTGCCCACATGCAACATAGTCCAGCAGGCAGCTTCACCAGAGCCAGTGGGTGTTATTTCTCCTACAAGGGCAAGTTCCTAATGCCAGCTGACCCTTTTTTGGAACTTGTACACACCCCCGGGGGCTGTTTGAAAAATCTGTGCTCAGAGCCAGGCAGTGAGAGTGTCCCACGTGCAGCACTTGCCTGTGGAAGGGCGAGCAGCTCACGGAGTACACGGGCCCAGCGTGAGGGGCGAAGGCGAGTTCTGCCGGCGCCCTGAGGGGAACGGAGGCCCCCGGCCGGGGCAGAGCCGGAGTCTGGGCCACGGTGCAGCACCTCAGGGAATACCCACCTTCCACACCCACCACAAACACAGCAGGATCGAAGTGTGAGAAGGACAGCGAGGTCACCCCCACGGCTGCCTCTCCCCAGGCCATCTGGGGAAAGAGAGAGCTGGGGTGAGCTGGGGCTCCAGGGAGGCAGAGCCTGCTGCAGACCCAGCGGGCTGTTCACAGCACAGCTTGTGCCAGCTCTGTGTTTGTAGCACTGCTCAGCCTTTAACCTCTGAATCCTTCCTACAAAGGGGTTCATATGAATTAACAGTACAAGCAAGTTCTCCATCCCAGCAACTTCTCCTTAGAGTATGGCAAAACCTCAGCTGTTCCCAGTCTTCCAAGAATGATTTCTGCATGGCAGAGGAGCTGTGGATCAAGGGGGTTAGTGTGTATGTTCAGAAGGGGCTTTTCCTGGCCCTTTTTGGAGCAGGACAAGCTCTGACACTTGAGCTCCTGGGTTCAGAGTATTTTTCTAGAAAGAGCACTCCTTGAGCTGCTGAACTCACCTTCTTCAGCCGAGTGCTGCGAGGGATCTGCTGAGCCACGATGGCAAATCCTTCAGCCAAGGCCAGCCGCCCTTCCCGCTCCTCCCTCCATACGAGGATCTTCCCGTCTGTCCCCACACTCAACAGCTGGGAGTGGTTTCTGTGCTTGGTGTCAGGTAACCAGTTAACCTGTTCCAAATGCCAGAGCTCAGGACAATGGGGACTGTCACAACTGCCCAGCTCGTGCAGCCTGTGGTGACTGGATCTACCCTTACACAGGAGCAAAGCCAGGCACCAGCCCAGTCCCAGACCAGCTCCTGCTGACACAGATGCAAGAAGAAAATGCATTCAGGTGTTTGGGGCTGAATCTCCACTGCAGTTTCTATGGTTCACCTGCCCTCAGTTTTGGGACATGGATTTATGGCACTTTCACCCAGCTCCAAACAAGAGCATTTTCTTGACTATCAGATGAGAAAAATACATAGAATGTCCAGAGTCACAAGGCCCCAGAAGGGTAAAATGTTAGGAAGCCAGACTGCATGACATGCTTGTAAATCCCTTTAAAGCACGTGGCTTTAAGCTTCCAAGGATCAGTGATACTTTGCCATTTGTGTTTTTAAACCACTCTGAGTATCATTGGCTGCACCTCCCTTAATGAACTATTACAGTTTGGGAATGGGTCTGCTCTTCATTTAGCCTGTAAAAAACAGGATAAGTGTCTGTTCAGGAGCCAGAGCTGGGGCAAAATAGAACCAGAAAAGAATATAACTGCTGAAATGTCTTTGAACTGCCTGGCTGTGGATGGGAACCAAAGGGCTGACACAGAGCAGTGGCAATTCTCACCTGCCCCAGCCCTGTCAATGTTCTCTCTTACCTGATAGACTGGGTCAGTGTGGGTGTCATCTGTCATTCCTGTCCTCCAGATCACAGGGTCTTCTGTCCTGCTGGTGTCCCACACCACCAACTCCCCACTGTACAGGCCACCTGAAAGGACAAATATAAAACATCTCAGGTCTGACAGCTCAGAACAAATGGAGCAATGGTGGAAACAGATTCAAAGGCTGGTCAGTTCTGTGCAGGGCACAGCCAGTTCTGGTGTAAGAGAATATTGCTCTGCTGAAATAAGTTTATTCCCTTACAGCCAGGGCTGGATTTCCTTCAGTCACCTCTCTGAGAAGGTGATATAAAGGCAGATGTCTCTAAAGAGGCAGCAAGTCCCAGTTCAGATGTAGCAATGCACTTATCTGTGTTGGTGGGCATTGGTTCCTCAGTTTGAGGAGCTGCAACACTTCCTTTTACAGGAAATCTGAGGCTGGACTCAGAGAGAGAAACCAAAGGATGCAGGTTGCAGGAAAAAAGGGTGTTTCGAGCATGGTCTGAGGTAAGAACAACCCACCAGCTATCAGTGCTGGCTGGGAGGGATGGAAAGCCAGGCACATGACAGAACTAGGAACATCCACCACCAGGTCAGGGTGCTGTGGATTCAACCCTCTTCTGTCCAGATTCCAGGTACAAACATAGGATTTTTGTGTGCTCCAGTCCCCATCATCCAACCTGAAAAACAAAAAGCTGCATCTTACTTTGTGTGCTCAGAGGATCCCAGTCCAGCAGAGCTCTGGGATACCCCACTGACCCCCTCAATGTGCTGCTTTGTGTCCCCTCATGAAGGGGATGGAACTTCTCTGGGCTGGTTTATACAGGATGTGCCAGGGCACATGTCTGTGCTTACAGCAAAGTGCCAGCCAGTAAAGTTTGGGTACAATTTCCCTATTCCAAGACCTACTCACCATTCAAATAATGGGAACAATCAAAAGGGTGCATATGGAAAGTTCATGGAAGGAATTCTGCTGAGGGTACCCACAGACACAGAAACCACATCCTCATCTGCAAACACTTGTAGACTGGGAGAGCAGAAGGAGCAATTAACATACAGGTTTGCCCTGTTTTACTCTTCCCTACACCTTCCCTCATGGATACCCTTTTTGCTGGGGCTTTTAACCTAAGTAAGGGGGAGCATTAAAAAAAATAAATAAGGGCAGCAATAGGGCCAAGAAAGAGGGAGCTGCTACAGACACTAATAGATTAGATAAATGATTTGTGCAACTCTTATTTCAGAAATCCTTAAACATGTGTTGTTACATGTCCATGGCACCAGGCACATGAGTGAACAGGTGCCAGGTTCATCCAGGGTGCTCAGAGACCACATTAAACATCACGATGTCAGTGAAGATAAAGCACATTCTCCCAAACCTCACCTACAGACATTTGCAAGTGCATC
>VZRX01002321.1:0-37787 GCA_013398075.1 Notiomystis cincta
GGCAGGGGCACATTCCCCCTGCAGGTGTTGGGGTCCTGCCCGTGCAGTGCCTGGCACGGGGCACATGGGTGGGTGCAGTGAAGGGCACACACGGTGCCCTCTCAGTCTCACAGCCACACCAGCCTCACGAGTACAGCTTGCACCCACACAGGCAGCCACAGAGCCGTGCTCACCCAGCCTGCACACACATGCAATCACACACACGCCTTGCACACACACACACACACACACACACACACACACACACACACATACACACTATCCCAACACCCCCCAACACCCTGCCCACACCCCTATCTGATACAGGGTGCTGTGCCCCATGCCCACAGTGCCACACACCGCAGGGTGGCACAGGGCAATGGGGTGCTGAGGACACTGGGGTCACCCTGAGTACTGCCACTGGCTCCCCTATGGTCCCCAGCTGTACCCCAAAGGCCAACACCCACCCGGGAGCCGGGTGGTGCTGGGAGGCCCAGGCTCCCACTCAGCATCACTTCCTACTTTCGCTTTGGTGCCGAGCGAGGCCTGGCCGGGGGGACGCGGGTGTCCCCCAGGACACCCAGGTGGCACAGGTAGGGGCAGCGTGTGCTACAGGGAGGGGCATGGCAGAGGACAGGACACAGGCATCTCTGTGGCCATCCACCAAGATGGTGGTGGGAAGAGGGATGGCAGTGGGTCCCCTTGCCTGGACTGGTGGGATGGGCTGGCATCACCTCTGACATCCCCTCCCCCCCAGGGGTTTTTCAGTCCCCAGTCCAGAAGGAGCCTGCAGGACAGGGCTGACACAGTACAGGGGTCCAGGCACAGTGGATGAGGTGCACTGCTGGGTTGGGGGCTTCTTAACAAGAGGGAGCCTTGACCAGAATGCTCTGGAAAGAGTTTACACATTGACTCTGGGTATATCCCCCATGTGGAGGCCAGATGTCTGGGGAGGGTTGTGGTCCTTGCTGGGGGGGGCTGCAGCTCCTGCAGGGGTCTCTGTGTCCAGGGACCATTGTGCATGGGGGTGGCTTCTGTGCCAGGGTCTGCTGCCGGCTGCTTCTAGCTGAGTATGGGTCCTGGACCCCCTCCAGAAAAACTGCAGGCAGATTCTTCAGAACATTCCAAATTTCCATTCCTATTGGAGAGCGTCAGGGTCCTCCCATGCCTGACACTGTCCTTCCTCTGCCCCTGCAAAGGCTGCATAGGGGGACGAGCCTTGCTGACCCCTTCCCCAGAACTGGCACCCCCCAAAACAGGGAGCCAGGTGCTGGGGGCTAAACAGCAGTGCCTGATGTGATGTGGGCCGGGCGGGCTGTGGCTTCTGCAGCCCCACCAACCTCCCACACTTCCTCCTGCCCAAGGTACAAAAGGAGAAGCAGGCAGGCACAGCGTGGGCACAGGGGCATGCCAGCGCACCCGCAGCGCTCAGCAGCTGCCTCCGGGCACACCACAGCTCCTGGACACAGGTAAGGGGCTTCTCTTCCCAGGGGAAACTGAGGTACAAGTAGGGTGGGCAGATGCAAAGATACCTCATCTAAGGTCTCTCAAGGGCAGTGGAATGGGCAGGCAGCCCAGGACCTGCGTCCTGCTCCCCCGCTCTGCCGTGGGAGATGGCACAGGGCGCTCACACACTTGGGCACATCTGGGCACACTGGTGCACCCACTCCTGAGTGCACATGCACCCTGCCAGGCATGCCTCCCCCCCTCCCCCCTCCGTGGGCTGTTTCCCTCACCCCAAGCTGCCATCCACCCAAAAATCACTCCGCTGCACTGCGTCCTGTGGCCCCCCACCTCATGCCCACAACTCACCCAAACCCTGTGCCAGCCATGCAGGCAGCATGCTATGCCAGAGGGTTCTGCTCAGGGAGCTCAGCCTAGGGGGCTGCATGTCAGGGGTGGTGTGGCCCCTTGCTCAGCCACTCAGGAGCCCCCACATTGTTCGTGATGTGACTGAGGGAAGCGAGAGCAGAAGCAAAAGCAGCACTTCCCCTGTGCCAAACCCACATCCTGAATCCTGGTGAACAGGGACAAGGATAAGGACAGGGACACACTAGGGATGGGGTGGGCTCAGCCCCAGGAACTCCCCAAGGAATGGGAGCAGAGACTGAGGACATTTAGGGGCAGGGCATGTGGACAAGTAAGGGAGTGCAGGATGAGACACCTTAGTTCACCCCATCTGCTCTGGCCTATGTAGTGGGGGAACATGGGCAGGGTAAGGGGGTGCCTAAACCTACCCCCTCTCACCTTAACAGCAGGCTGCTCTGGGGTAGAGCTGGGGGGGCACACCCTCTCTCTGGGACAGAGACTTTGGGGGTGCCAGGGGAGTGCCAGCCTAGAACCTCTCATCCCTGCCCCTGCCTCTGCAGATCCCTGTGAAGAGCCATGGCAGGGGAAGGGGAGCTCAACCGTGTCATCAAGGACCTGCAGAGTAAGTGTGCCAACCAGTCCCCTGCCAGCGTGTTCCCTGCATGGTGCATCTCACCCTGGCCATGCCAGATCCCTCCGTGCACTCAACTCATGGGCAGTGGGGGGTGTCACTGCCAGGGGGGCTCCAGAGGATCCCCGCGCCAACCCTGCCACTGCTGCTTGCTCCCATCCTCACTGCCAGCCCCTGGGAACCGGCAGTGCCCAGGAGGTGGCTGTGCTCCTTGCTCTCCCTGCTCCCCTCCTTCATTCCAGGGCAAGTTCTCCTTTCTCTTGGAAGAAAAGGAGGCTTGGTGGGGGATCTTATCACCCTCTACAACTACCTGAAATGGTTGTAGCCAGGAGGGGGTCAGTCTCTTCTTCCCAGTTCCTAGTTACAAGAGTTAGGACAAGAGGAAATGGCCTCAAGTTGTGCCAGGAGAGGTTTAGATTGGATATTAGGAAAAATTTCTTCACGGAAATGTTTATCAAGCATTGGAACAGGCTACCCAGGGAAGTAGTGGAGTCACCACCCATGGAGGTATTTAAAAGACATGTAGATGTGGCATTTGGGTACATGGTTTAATGGTGGATTTGGAAATGCTGGATTAACAACTGGACTCGATCCCGGAGGTCTTCTCCAACTTAGATTCTGTGATTCTATTATTTTACTCACCATCGGAAATCCCCAAGGCCGGGAGCTGTGAGGCAGTGGGGAGAGGGGTAGGATGGGAGAGGGTGCCATGCCAGCCCAGCCCTGCCATCCTGCAGAGACCGTGGCCGAGCTGAACCGCAGCTACCAGGAGCAGAACCTGCCGGTGACAGACGGGAGCCGGGAGCTGCACAGCCTCTGTGCCCAGCTAGAGTTCCTCCTCCAGGTACTGCTGCTCCTCAGTCCCTGCTGCTCCCTGCCTCAGTGTCCCCTTAGGCACAGCAGAGAGCAGAGGACACCCTGTGATAACCATTCAGGGGATGGATGAACCCCACCCAGCGTTGTCTGGCCCTGGGCATCCCCAGCCACCTGGCCCAGGCGTTCCCTTGTCCACATGTGTAATTGTGCATTGCTTGTGTAATTACATGGGCTGCAAAAGGGAAATTGAAGTATGGAGCCAGTGAAAAGAGGACAGCCAGGGACACCCAGACCAACCCTGCTGGGGGAGCTGGCTGGATTCCAGCCCCACAGGGGACAAGGGCTGGAGGAAACAGGGGACACCCTCAGAAGAGAAAGTCTAAGCTTTTACCTCTGCCAGTTTGACCTCAAGGAGAAGAGGAGCTTCTTTGGGCAGCGCAAGGACTATTGGGACTTCTTGTGCCAGGGCCTAGCACGGTGCCGGCAGGAGCATGAAGGCATTCACTTTGTCACCTCCCTGGACAAGGTGGGCATGGGCTGGTGGCATACCCAGGGACTTGTGCACACACACAGGCTTTTGCTTGCTTATGGATGCACATGCACTTGTGCACACACAGGCACACACTCGCTTGTTCTAGTGCTATAAACAGTTTTCTCCCCTCTGGGATCCCCACTGCACCCCAGCCCTACCTCTGAGGACCCTCTTTCCCCCTGCATGGGCTGGGTGGGATGTGGGGAGGGGGCAGACTGGAGTGCCAGGGATTGATAACCCCCTGTCCCCCGCAGCTGAAGACCCCTGTGGGCAGGGGCCGAGCCTTTCTGCGGTACTGCCTGGTGCACCGGCAGCTGGCAGAGTCCCTACAGCTCTGCCTCCTCGACCCTGAGACCCTCTGGTGAGAGCAGGGGCACAGTGAGAGGATGCTCATGGTGGTGGGGGGCCATGGCCAGGGTGGGCAGTGCCCTTCAGCACTCAGTCAGCAGAGGTGCTGCAGGCACGTGTACCCGTCCAGGGCAGAGGGATGCGTGAGCTTGTTCTGTGGTTGCAGCGAGTGGTACTACGCCCGCAGCCCCTTCCTGAGCCCCGGGCGCCGGGCAGAAATCCTGGGCAGCCTCTATGAGCTGGACTGTGTCACCTTCCACCTGGCCCTGCGCAGGGACGATCTGGACACCGCCTGGCCCATGTTCTCTGAGTGAGCTTGGGGGCACTGGGGGCATCAGAGGCATCGGCAGCACTGGGGCTGTCAGGGGCATCAGAGGCACCTGGGGCTCAACATTGCAGAGAAGCATGTGGGCATTGCCCCACTGCCCTAGACCCCCACACAGCACCCCAGATGTGCCAGCTCTCCATATGTGGCACAGTCACTGGCACCAGCATGCACACCCTGCCCGTGCCTGCAAATATGCCACCTGCATGTGTACACACACAGAAGCATCCTCTGCCAAGCATATTCCTGCTGCAACACCATGACACTGTGACATCTGGCACACGGGGACACGTGTGTTTGCATACTCGTGCCACCAGGCACACTTGTGGGGGGGCACTCATGGATGCAGCTGTTCCAGCACACTCACACCTATTCTGCTGCTCACACACTCGTGTGCACACACTGCCACAAGCACACAGGCTTGGGTGCATGGGTGCCATCTGTTCTCTGGCTGTGAGCACCAACATCCCTGATCTTCTGCCCTGCTGCCCCCTAAATTCCTAGAGGCTGGCTGTGCCCAGGGAGCCTAAATGGAGGAGGTGATGGCCTGCTCACCATGGGGGTGACCTGGTGGTCCTGAGCCCTGTGTCCCCTCTAGGCCACTGGTACGGCCCAGCGCGGTGATCAGGAGCAGCCCAGCAAAGACAGCCCTGCAGACAGACAGTACCGGCACTGCGGCACATGGATGGACCGACAGCATTGCCCATCCCACTGTGGCACCCCGTGGGGCACCAGCCCATCCGTGCCCACCCACTTTGGCTGCCCTGCAGGCAGGGAGTGTGGTGATGGGAGCGATAGAGGGGGATGTGGAGGATGTGGAACTGAAGAAGGACATTCAAGAGGAGGATGAAGAGGATGTGGAGAAGGATGACAGTGAGTATACAGAGGAAGTGGAGGATGTGAAGGTGGAGGATGTAAAGGTGGAGGATGTGAAAGTGGATGTGGAGAAGGACATGGAGGAGGATTTGAAAGTGAAGGATGAAGAGCTGGAGGAGAAGGAGTTGAAGGATGTGGACGTACAGGAACTGGAGGACGCACATGGCGCTGGCAAAGCACCCCAGCCTGATGGTGCCGGAGAGCCTGGCATGTCCCCACTGCCCAGGGGCACAAGGGGCATGCTGGGCTCCCTGTCACTGGTGCCTAGGCAGCCGGGTGGGACAGAGGCATCCCTGCAGGCACTGGTGTCCCAGCTGAGGGCCGAGCTGGGTCAGCGTGAGGCGGCAGCACGGGCGCTGGCGGTGCGGCTGGCGCGGGTGGAACTGCGGCACCAGCAGAGGGAGGAGAGCAGCGCCCGGCGGGCTCAGCTGTGGGCACGCGAGGCTGAGGCGCTGCGGGAAACCAACACCTTCCTGGAGCGGGCACTGGAGGCAGCGGTGGCAGCGGGGGACCCAGGGGCACTGGCACAGGCACAGCAGGAGGCACGGGGCTGGCAAGAGGTGGCAGAGGAGCGGGGTGCCCAGCTGGCCAGGGTGCTGGCAGAGGCGGCGGCGCTGACCTCGCGCCTGCAGGAATGCCAGGAAGCGCTGGTGGCGGCAGGACGGACAGACATGCCGAAGGACGCTGGTACCTCAGATGAGGTGGCTGCCGTGGAGGAGGTGCTGCAGCAGGCACTGGAGCTCGCCCGTGGTCCCCAGGAGCCCCCACCAGCCCCCCAGGCAGAAGGGGAGCCCAGCACAGTCGCCAGCATGGCCATGGTATGGGCAAGTCCAAGGGGATTCCATGGTGGGATGGGGGTTTGGGGTCCAGGATTGAGCGCCACTCTCCTCCAGCGCTTGGCCAGCCTGGCCGCCACAGCACGGGAGGAGACCTGGCAGAGCCGGCAGCAGCTCCAGGCCCAGCGACAGGAGGTGGCACGGCTGCAGGAGGAGCTCAGCAGGTTGGGCAGGGACCCCTACTTCCACCACGCATCACCCCACAGTGGGACCTCCTACCTTCACCTGCCACATGGTTTCCCCTGGGACCCCTCAAAATGTCCTGCTTGGGCACAGCCGAACAGCAGTTAGGGATTGGCAGGAGGAGGGAGAGAAGGATTTGAGGGAAGAGGACTGGAGGGAGGGGTCAATTTGGGACTGATAGGTAGGTGGAGGGGTAGATGGGCAGAGGGATAGAGTGATTTGGCATTAGTAGATAGAGGGAGGGAAGGAAGGATCAATTTAGGATGAATGGATGGAGATGGGACGGTGCATAGAGACATAGGGATGAATTTGGGATGAGCAGATGGATGGGTGGGTGGGCAGAAGGCCAGGGGCACGGCGGATGTGGAGAAGGACAGACGAATAGTGGGGAAACGGATGGGTGGCAGATGGCAAAGTGGCTGTGAGGATGGGGAGAGAGCTTGAGGATGGACGGGCAACAGCGAAGAAAAGAAGGAGGGGAGGGCGCGGAAGGGCGGGAGGGAGGAACCAGAGGCGGGAGGTTTATCCGCATGCATGGAGGGATGGAGAGACGACCAGCTGAGAGACAGGGGGACCACGTCGCCACTGCCCCGCGCCAGGGCCCGGCAGGACGGCGAGCGCTGGGCATCGGCGCTGCAGCGGGCGCAGCGAGAGGCGCTGGAGCGGGAGGCGACGCGCGGCGCCGAGCAGGCACGGCAGCAGGAGCTCGTCCGCGACATGAAGGCGCGGCTGCTGGAGCTGCTGCGGTGAGAGCCTCGGGGACTCCACGCCAGGGCAAGGGGACCCAAACCCCTTTGCCCAGAGGAGGGCACCAGAGCCCAGGCAAATCCAGAGCTGACCCCTCCCCTCCCGCAGGGAGAAGGATGCCCTGTGGCAGAAGACTGAGGGCATCGACACTCCGGTGCCCAGTCCGGTGCCCCGCGACCCAGGGTTGTGTGCCCGCTGTCACAAGGATTTCCGCCTCCTCTCCCGGCGGTACAACTGCAGGTGGGCTACGGGGGGAACGGGGGGTGGCGCTGGCACAGTGCAGGGATGGCTCAGCTCCCACCTCCTGCTCTCCCAGCAGGCTGTGCCAGGGCAAGGTGTGCCACACGTGCTCCGTGGACATGGGCAAGCACGGCCGCTGCTGCCTGATTTGCTACCAGCAAAGGCAGCCGCAGGCTACATGAGCGGGGACAGCAGCCCTGGCACCGCGTCTGGGACACCTCCTGCCCTGGCTGTCCCCTCTTGGACTTACTGGGTATCCAGGTGTCCAGGGCCTGCTTGCAGGTCCTGCTAGTCAACGTTTTGGGTTTGAGATGTGTCTTTCTTGCGGCTGGTCCACAAAGAGGAAAACTAATCATTTCTGCTACCCCTGTGGCTTCCGTGTCATCTATCAGTCACCGCCAGATCGGCACCTGGGTTGGGTGTGGAGGGGGGGAATGCTGGTGTAGGGGTGTTCAAGTCCTCCTGGGGGGAAACCATCCCCAAAAAGTGTGCCCCAGCTGCAGGCAGAGTGAGCCACTGCCTGCACCATCCCACACTGGGGAGAGTAGACAGCTCTTGGCCAACAGCCGTGGCTTCCTACCACGCTGTTAGGAACCACTTGGGCAAGAGGCTTCTCAGATACAAAGGTGATGGGCTGTCCTTGCTCAGCACCTCCACTGAACCTGCTCTGCCCCGAGTCCCCAGGGTTCCCACCTGGGTGCTGGAGACCCCCATACCCACCCATGAACCAGCACATGTGTGACATCACTGATGTCCCCATGGTATGGACCCCTAGGAACCTGGATCAAGGTCAACGGAAGAGCAGTATGGGACCCCAGTGGGGAGATGCTTAGGTGTGCCAGGACAGGCATCCTGAGGCCTGGCACACAGAGTGGCAGGAGAGTCCCCAGCAGGGTCACAGTCCCTTCTTCACCTCCTCAACCCCAGTCAAGCGTCAGCCCCAGTTGCCCAAGCCAGGGTGGAAACATCCTGGTTGTGTAAGTGACAGGTTCCCAGCCCTTTGCACAACAATGTGACTGACACCATGGTTGGGGGGGAGCAGGGGTGCCTGGCATCCTTCAGGCAGGGGTGGCTCAGTGTGAGAGGCTGCTCAGAGATCTTTCAGTCATTTGCTCTGCTGGGGTTGAGATTGGGATTGGGGAGGGAATGACTTTGTCCCCAGGTGGGATAGACTCCACATAGAGACCTCTGTACCACAGAAGTCCCAGGACCTGTCTGGGGAGCTGTAGGAAGCAAAACCTGGGCTTGGGTCCCCTGTGGGAATTCACAGGATGCCAAACCCTGTCCTGGATGCAGGGTTACCCCCACTCTCAGAGGCTCAGCCGGCACCACCATTTTGGCAGTGTCCCCAGAGATGTGCCCTGGCCCTGTCCTGCCATCTCTCTTCCCATGGCAAAGAGGAGCCAGACATGGGTGACCAAGGCACCAACTCCTTTATTGCTGGATGGTCATCGGGTAAAAACACCATCCTCACAGAAGGCTCACAGAATCTCCAGGGTCACAGGCTTTGTCCCAAAGAGAGGGCAGGGGGGACCCTTGACATCACTCCTCTGGCACTGGGGTCCTACCACCTTGCCATCCAAGCCCCCTTCCCTTTGGGGTCCAGCATCCAGTGGTGGTCCTGCCCATCCCATGGCATCACCGTCCACATTCCAGGGGGCTGGATGAGGATGCTGAGGTATGTGGGGTGCTGGAACCTGCTGGTACCCACAAGGGCTAGGTCCCAGAAAGGCTCAGAGGGTGGTGGATGTATTGCCAGAGGTGGAGGCATAGGAGGTGCGGCCATAGCGGGCAACAGCGTCCTTGCTGATCAGCCCACGCTGCGCCAGGATTTTGAGGAAGCTGTTGCGAAACTTTTGACCGATGAAGGCGTAGATGATGGGATTGATGCAGCTGTGGGCAAAGCCCAGGACCTGCGTGACAGAGAGGGCTGTGTCGATGCGGTTCCTCCTCTCACAGGTCTCGGCAATGGCCCGCGTCCTCATGAGGGTGTCGCTCACCAGGGTGATGTTGTAGGGCAGCCAGCAGACGAGGAAGACCAGCACCACAGCAAAGATGACCTTCATGGCCCGCTGCTTCTGAGCATTCTTAGTCTGCAGGAGGGTGTGGATGGTGACGCCATAGCAGAAGAGCATCACCAGGAGGGGCAAGGCAAAGCCGAAGGTCTGCGGCAGGACCCGCAGCACCACGCGCCACTTGGCCGTGTCCTCCCCGCTGATGCGCTCGTAGCACACGGTGCCATTGTTGGGCGAGCGGAAAGCCTCGCGGAAGAGCAGCACGGGCAGGGAGAGCAGCAGGGAGAAGACCCAGATGCCCAAGCAGACAAACTTCACCCAGTGCCTCTTCTCAGTGGCAGCCCGTGTGGCGTAGACGATGGCCAGGTAGCGGTCCACGCTAATGCAGGCCAGCAGGAGGATGCCGCTGTAGAAGTTGGCTTCCTGCAGCACGGAGATTGCTTTGCACATCACGGTGCCAAAGACCCACTCGTGGGCTCGGTAGGCAGCCCAGAGTGGCAGGCTGAAAGCGAAGAGCAGGTCTGCCACAGCCAGGTTGAGCAGGTAGACATCGGTGACGGAGCGGCTGGTGTGGCTGGAGGTCACCACCAGCACCACCAGCCCGTTCCCCACCACACTGAGGAGGAAGACGAGGCAGTAGATCACCACCACCAGGTACTTGTTGAGGGCAGAGTTTTCAGACCGGCACGGAGAGGATGAGATAGCAGTGTCAGGCATGGCTGTGCTGTAGTCGTAGGTGTAGTTGTAAAGGTAGAAGATGTTGGAGAGATCCCCACTGAAGGATAAGGCCTCCATTTTGCCTGTGGAGCACAAACCAGCATGAGTGTGGCGTGGCAGAGTGTTGTGAACCAGGGGTGGCAGCATCTCTGGGTCCTCTGGCATCTTCATTGCCCCCCAGGTCCCCTCTCAGCCAGTGGGCAGCTGTCATCCATCACTCCACTGCATCCACACTCTGCCAGGTACTGGTCAGTGCTGCAGGCTGACACTGTTCCTCACATGCCCTCTTGTAAAACACCTTCTGCATGCCTCACTCTCCTCCATTTCAACCCAGTCCTGTCCCCTCCCTGACTCCTCTGGAAGAAAGGGTTCCCCCACAGACTGATCACCTCTTCTCAGGTTGGGAGGCTTTCCCATCAATGTAGCATCACATCCCTCCAGGAGATACCTGACTCCTCCAGAAACCCTGGGCTCCCCTGCTTACTGGGCGTCCTTCAAAAGCCTCTCAACTCTTTGGGCATCTCAGAGCCCCTCAAGCACCTTCAGAGTTCTTCAAGTACCCCTGTATCCCTCCAGCCTCTCCACCCCCTCAGGCATCTCTGCTGGAGCTGCCCCCTCTGCCACCTCAGCCAGCAGCAAGGCTGTGGTCACTGTGCCTGGGGCAGGCAGCACTCAAGAAGGTCTGAAGGTGTTTGTGTGCCCTTCTTCCCCCTCCTGGTCTTGCTCCTGCGGGAGTGGTTTCAAGCCCCGGACGGAAAGACGTGTCACACTTTGCAGGCAGCTTTGGAAATACTGCATCTCTGGTTTTCCTGTTGCTCAGCTGGGCACTGCCATGTCCCCCTGTCCTTGGCCTCAGTGTGGAAATCACAGGTGGCAGTTGCTTTTCCTGTCTCCTCACACACAGGAGACGGTGAACTTGCTCTGCTCCTGCCTCCCCAAAGACCACTGGCCTTCAGCCTTCTCCCAGAATGGATCTGGACTCTTGTTTAACTCCAGGTCCACCCCTCTGCTCCATTCCTGAGCCCCCAACCCCTCCAGGGCTTGGAGAAGCCAGGACTGCTTGGGGTGCTGAGTTCCCCCCAGTGCTGGTGGTTCCCAGCCCCGAGCTGGCCCTGTTTGAACCCAAACCATCCTCTCCCCCTTTGCCTGACGTGAATTCCCTGCTGCAGCTGGGCCAGTGCCACTGCCCAGAAAAATCTCTCCCTGGCTCTGCTGTATCCTCTCATGGAAATCCTGGGATGGTGATCCCAGGGTGGTGAGGCATCAGCATCCCAGAGGACTGCAACCAGGGATGCTGCCAGTGCTGATGGGGGAATGCCCTCCCAAGTGGGGCTGCCACGGGCACGAGACAGAGCCTGATGCCAGTGCTTCCCCTCTGTCTATTTCTGGCTGCTTCTTTCTGCTTCCCCACTCCAGATTCTGGTGGTTCCTCTGGAACTGGGTATTCCCCATGTATACCACACACAGATACCCCACGGCTGGCCCAGATGGGGGCAACAAGCAGCACTCCACTTCCCCTCCTGACCCTGGAAGGGACGTGGGACAATGGGGTGGCCCTAGGGCTCCCTGTGGGGAGGAAAGAGGGACAGGTCATGGGGAAGCATCCTCCCAGCTCGTTGCTGCCCAAGGAAATGGGAGCAGGCACTTTTTCCCCGTGGCACCCAAGGCTGATGTCGCTGGGGACTACAGAGGGTTTGCACCCCAGATGAGCCCTCAGCACAGCCCTGGGTGCTCCCACCCACCACCTCCCTCTACCTTTGCACCACCCCAGCCCCCAGGCTGCTCCACACGTGAAGGGGCTCAGATGGGTGCTGTGGGGCTGCCAAAGCCCAAGGAAAGCCACGATCTCCAGTGGCACACCCCACGGACTCACTGCTTGCTGCTGTCGCTGTCCCCTCAAATGCGGGGTCTTCTCCCGATCCCAGGCTGTTTCTCACTGGGAAGAACACGGGCGCGGGTTTAAATGCAGATGTCACCCCCAGAGGTGACAAAGCGCGGCGGGATGCAGGGCGGCGGCGCACCCAGGGTCTCTGCAGCCCCCAGGGTCTCTGCAGCCCCCAGGGTCTCTGCAGCCGGAGGAGCCCTCACCTGCGCCTGCTGCCGCGCCGCCTCCCGGGAGCGCTTTCCTCCTCCACCCGCTTTATACTGCCCGCGGAGGAAATGTTGCGAAACCTTCACCACGAAGGGGAAGTGGCAGCCAAAGGGACCCTTCCTTTATCCCCACCAGATGCTTTTCCCAGGCCGAGGGGAGCCGGCAGCCCCCTGTCGCCCTCCTGTCCCAGGATGTCCCAGGCCACGCCGCTCTGGGGGTGCTCCAGGGGTTCACTGTCACCCCTGCAGTGAGGCACCCCAGGAGTCTCCAATCTGTGGATGTGGGGACCCCCTTCACGGCACCCCTGTGTGCTGCAGTCCCCCCAGGAGAGCAAGAGCTCTCCGAGGCCATGGCCAGTGGGTGATGGTAACGCAGCGCTCTGTGCCTCAGTTTCCCCACTGATAGAGCAGAGGTGGTGTCAGCATTTGGGGGACGCACAGGGGGACTGCAAGGCTGGCCTGCCCTCTCTTGGGGGTCGCTGTGGGGGCCCTCCCCCCAGGGTGGAGTCTCATGTGCCTGCTGCCCTGGCTGTGCCATGCCAAGCTGAGTGAAGTCGAGCCGTGCCACCAGACAGAGCCGTGTCCCCGTGCCAGCCCCACAGACTCGGCCCCGCTGGGGCTCTGAGTGCCCCTACTGCCTTCAGGGGACTCCTGCACCCCCATTCCTCTGGGGCGCTCACAAACCCTTTGAGCATCCCCATCCTCACAGCTTTCTGTGCTTGCCAGTCATAGGGGCTCCCCTCGTTTTTGGGGCACCTGGTAAGTGCCACCATCACATCCCCTGGGTATCACCACAGACCCAAGGACGCTCCTATTCTCTGGGAACACCTGCCCAGTTTTGGGAAACCCCCAGCTCGAGGGCACTATTACAGCCCCCTTATGGTATCCCCACTCCCTGTGTCATCTCACCTTTTGGGGGCTCTGTAGCTCTGAAATTTTCCATTTTGCAAGGCACCATTTTCCCGTGTAAGCACCCCCATATCCCTGGAGCACCAACTCTTACACAGTCCCCCATACACTGGGGCACACCTGCTACTCCCTGGAGTGTCCCTATAACCCCACCGTTTCGGGGACCTCCAACACTGTCAGCATTCAATTAATGGGGGCGGCACCTCGCACTTTTGGGGACTTCCATGCCCCAGGCACGCCCCATCTCCCTGCCTCGCCGGGCCGCAGCCGGCGGTGATGCCCGTACCCTGAGCACCCCGCAGTCCGCCCTGCCCCCGTGTCCCACCGCATTTTGGGGACCACCTCGTGTCCCACCGCATTTTGGGGACCGCCCGTGTCCCACCGCATTTTGGGGACCGCCCCGTGTCCCACCACGTTTGGGACCACCCCGTGTCCCACCGCATTTTGGGGACCGCCCGTGTCCCACCGCATTTTGGGGACCGCCCCGTGTCCCACCACGTTTGGGACCACCCCGTGTCCCACCGCATTTTGGGGACCGCCCGTGTCCCACCGCATTTTGGGGACCGCCCCGTGTCCCACCACGTTTGGGACCACCCCGTGTCCCACCGCATTTTGGGGACCGCCCGTGTCCCACCGCATTTTGGGGACCGCCCCGTGTCCCACCACGTTTGGGACCACCCCGTGTCCCACCGCATTTTGGGGACCGCCCGTGTCCCACCGCATTTTGGGGACCGCCCCGTGTCCCACCACGTTTGGGACCACCCCGTGTCCCACCGCATTTTGGGGACCGCCCGTGTCCCACCGCATTTTGGGGACCGCCCCGTGTCCCACCACGTTTGGGACCACCCCGTGTCCCACCGCATTTTGGGGACCGCCCGTGTCCCACCGCATTTTGGGGACCGCCCCGTGTCCCACCACGTTTGGGACCACCCCGTGTCCCACCGCATTTTGGGGACCGCCCGTGTCCCACCGCATTTTGGGGACCGCCCCGTGTCCCACCACGTTTGGGACCACCCCGTGTCCCACCGCATTTTGGGGACCGCCCGTGTCCCACCGCATTTTGGGGACCGCCCCGTGTCCCACCACGTTTGGGACCACCCCGTGTCCCACCGCATTTTGGGGACCGCCCGTGTCCCACCGCATTTTGGGGACCGCCCCGTGTCCCACCACGTTTGGGACCACCCCGTGTCCCACCGCATTTTGGGGACCGCCCGTGTCCCACCGCATTTTGGGGACCGCCCCGTGTCCCACCACGTTTGGGACCACCCCGTGTCCCACCGCATTTTGGGGACCGCCCGTGTCCCACCGCATTTTGGGGACCGCCCCGTGNAGCAGAGTTGGACAGGCAGTGTTGGAGGGGCCGTTCGTGCCGGAGCAGGGGAGAGTCTTGGGGGAGCAGGGCGGATCTAGGAAGGGTCCTGCAGAGTGCCGTGCCGGGGCGGATTGGAGCGCAGGGCCCGGACAAGGAGGAAGTTGGGAAGGGAGGAAGGTGGATTCGCAGGGTGCTTGCTTTGGGTAGAGCGGGCTTCATCAGCGCGGTGCCAGCGCTCGCACGGAGTACGCGGAGGAACAGGAAGCCTGTGTGTGGAGTCGTGGCCTCAGCCTTTTGCTCTGGGGGTGCGGCGCAGATTCCAGCGTGCTCCCTCTCTGATTTCACTGGCAGAAGGGATGGCAGGCCCACGGGTGCCAGCCTGGTGGGTGTCCCGGCCTCGGGGGGCAGGCTGGGGGGTCTAGTTCTCACCCACATCTCTGGCTGGGACAGTCAGTCCCTGGAGAGCCAGTGGGTTTTTCTGCTGCGAGTATTGCAGCAGGCTGTAAAGATGCTTGTGAGGACTGAGGTTGGAGGGAAATCCCTTCGGTGTGAATGTCACTCTCTGCAGCCCAGTGGCCTGTGGGCTCAGCCTGCTGGCTGAGACACCTCCGTTCGGAGACAAAGCCTGGAGAGGCAAAGCACAGTGGTGTTATCTCTGGGGTGGAGCCTGCCCTGGCGCCTCACAAGGCAGGGCTCAGGCTGCTCCAGGAAGGGACCCCCCAGGCAGGTGCCTTTCTCTGTGTTACCTTTTTACTCCAGCGATTTTGAAGCTCTCAGCCTTTTAGGTGCAAAATGTTGTCAGAGGCCACTTCCTCTGCTCTCCCCCCACTCTCAGTTGACTTGTTGTTAGCATTGGTGTTCTGTTTTGTTTTGTTGGTTTTTTTTTTTTCATGAAATAATCTCACAGGCTGCTCTGCCTTGGAGGACAGCTGAGCTGCTCCCAGATTTTGATTCTTCTTGAGCCCTGATGGTTTAATGCTACAAGTTTCCCCAGAGTACAGGCACTGCACTGGGAAGAGAGAGCTCCCACGTGACCACCGTGGTATTGCAGCTGCATCCATTAGAAAATATGGCAGGTACAGAGGTTCACAGTGCGTGTCAGAGCAGCTTGTCCATCACTAGGCCACACCAAGGCATCCTCCTGACAGAGAGAGAAGAATGTGCACGTGTCCCTGTGTTGATGTGACGTGGAGGGGACAGTTTGCAGGTTTAGATGCACCCCAAAACCCTGACTCTGTGAGCAGAGCTGGGGCTGCTTGCTCTGCAGGAGCCTGCAGGCCCCTGAGATTTCCATTTTGCTGTAGAGAAAAGCCACCTCACTTGTGTGTTGGCAAGCGTGCCTGACATACTGATTGTTCCTGGATCAATTTGTAGGGTGGCTGATGGTGCTCTGCTGCTGCCTCTTAGTAATCTGTGGCATGTTCTGTTCTTTAGATGGCATTTGTAAATAAGTTTTGTGCTTTGAGTGTGTTGCTGAAGGTGAGGAAGACATTTACTTCTGAATTTTCTTCCGTGCTTGCTCTGGGGTCCCCTTGTCCAGGCGAGTGCAGGGTGGTGAGGTGCAGTAATTTCAAGTCTCCTAAGGAATGGATGTTTACAAAACATTTATTTAAGTGATGTTTCTTTTTCCTTTGACCACAGCTCTGGGGTTATTCCTGTGGTGCTCAGCCTGGAGGCAGGAAGGGATTTCCTGTATTTTGCTATTTTCTCCAAGGTGTGTATTGGGGATGAACACAGGACAGTCAGAGCAAGGTCGGGCCTTGAAGAATTTGGGGGCTGGGACCAGGAGGGAAGAATTGCTCTAACCCAGGAGTGCAGCAGATGTGATGCAGGGATTTGTCAATAGTGGTTTCTCAGAGCCAGGTGTGCCTGGTGGCCTCAGTGCCAGCCTGGAAGGTGGGGCAGGGCAGGGTTCATTTCCAAATCCTTTGCCAGAGACTTGTCCTGTGATGGGCTGTGTTGTGCCCCTCTGCTGCAGTGCAGCCATAGTTTGGCAGGTCCCTGCAGAGCTTTCCTGAGCCATCAGGTGGGAGACACTCCACATTTCACCTTGTCATATAGAACTAGGTCACATTTGCAAGTTGGAATTAATTAACTGCCATAGCATTATTGTCATATATGTCAAAATCTGCTCTGCATGGCAGATGTCCCTGGAGTTCCCAGTGTGAAAGGTACCTTGGCAGGGCTGCAGACAGAGATCTGCACTTGAGGCAGGGCCTAACCCACCTCCAGGAGTCCTTCCTGGGCAAGGTCCTTGGGGCTTGGCAGCATCCGCTTGTAAACAGGGTAATTTCAAATTTAATTTGGTTTTGTGGGCAAACCCCATGGAAAACTCACCTCCTTGGACAGCCACTATTGAAAGGTGATATTTAGATCAAGGTGATAACAGATGATGGACTTCAATGCATCTGATTTTTTTTCCTTACTTAGTTCTAGTAATTTTTTCATTTAAATTTATTCTCTTAAACCAACTACATTTTAAAATGAAACCTCTAAGCTACCAGAATGTGTTGATATAACTTGAGTTAGGAATTTGCTGCTGCAGTGTGGGAATACCTGGTCAGTACCTGGAAAGTAAGTTTGTTGAAATGAAGCTGGTTCATGAGCTTTTTCACATGTCAGGAGAAGGCTTCCATGATTCACTTGTACATAAGATACTACCTAGAAGCTGATGTCACAGGTGGGTTTTCCCATTTCTGACAGAAATGTAGTGTGAGGAGATGAACTCTACCAGTTGGAAGATCCTGTTTCTCATCATTGCTTCCCTTTGCTAACCACACAGACATAAAAAACCCCCCACAAACACTTTAAGTGTAAAACATTTTGATGATTGTTTTCTGTGTCTGATGAATACTCATTCTGTTTGACACTAACAGATTTGCCATCCAGTTTTGTCCTGCTCTAACTTAACTGACCCCAGTGAAAGTGTGGCACAGGGCTTTGGTCTTAGGGTTTGGTTTTCCAGTCATACATAGCTTACCCAAAATCTTTAGTAAATTAATCATGTGTCTCAAACTGTTACTTATTATTTACCCACTGTGCCAAAGAGCACACATTTGAATAGCTGGGGTGCAGCATGCCTTTTCCAAGGCTGGGGGCGGAGGGAAGAGAATCCCAAATTAAATTGTTCGTTTCTTTACAGCTATTAGTGTGTACAGATCTGCAGGGCTTCCTCACAATTAGCTGCCGAGGAAATGGAACTTCCCTGGTGCAGAGTGGTTCCTGCGAGCCGGCAGGAGCTGGGCTGAAGCCACACCCACCTGCGTTATGGTATTTCCCACCCGTGGTCGCTTGATGCTCGTGGGCTGCAGAGCTGAGTCTTTCAGAAACACAGGCTGAGCCCTGGCTGAAACCAGGTGGTGAGAACTTTGTGTTCATAGTGTGACTTGAAGTGAGTTCATCACAGGGAGACTGAGGAGTGTCTGGAGGCTCTTGGTGTGCTGGGAGGGTAAGAGGAGCTTTGAATCCTGCCAGGCACTACTGAGGAACTCTCTTAAAGAGTGGCTGTGGTTATATGTGGCTCCAGTGCTTCAAGGATGCTCAGAGACCCCACCAAAACCAGAGATTGTTCCTCTGCCACCCCCTCCTTCTTGCTGACACAGGCATTTTTGTGGCTTCAAGGGAAACAGCATTGGGGAAGTGACCTAGGTTAAAATAAAACAGGCAAAACTGGGTATTTTTAGCTTAGATGAGTTTCCTCATCCCGTTCATTGTGTCATGGCTGTTCACCATGGTGCAGCCACAGAGCAGGGATCAGATCTCCCTCCTTCAGCAGCAGTGGCAGGTGCTGGCTCAGTGTCCTCACAAGCTCAGCCTGGAGCTGCACATCTCTCCAGGCACAATTTGCCTGCTGAATCTCAGTCTGCCTGACTGTGGAGTGCCTGGGAAATGCTGCTGTCAGAAAGAGGTACTTTGGGTTTTGCTGGCACAGGCAGTGCTCGTGGTACACCCTGGCTGTCCACGTTGACCGAGGGTGCTGTAGGTGCTCCTGGGTTGTCACAGCACATCCTGCTTCAGACACCAGGGAAGGTGACTTTGCATTAACAGTGGGCTGTGAACCACCTCTGTCTGGAAGTAGGCAGTGCTCTGCTTTTGTGTAACAGGGACCAGGAGGGAAGAAAAGCCAAATCTGAAAAGTGTTAGGCTTTCACAGGTGGTTCTGTCATCACTCCAGCCTCTGTTTTCATCTCAGGTTCCTAAGAGGAGCCTACTCTGTTTTATCCTCAGAGTGATTCTCACTGCAGCCACCAATGCTTGACACCAGCAAAGAGCAGGTATCCATCACTGCACTGAAGAAACACAGTAAAAGTGTGTGCAAAATGAAACTCTTCCCCAGAAATTTGGCACAACTGTGGATCACTCTGGTTAGGAACCACCAGCTATCTGCCTACAGCTCTGGATGCACAGGACAGAGATCTGGCTGGAAGGGGACCTGCCAGTGCCAGCGTGCTGCAGGACCATCTGTGCTTTGTCCACTGTGAATCCCACTGCTTTCCTAGCAGCCCGCTCCTACAGGCTGCTGAGCACACAGCAAGGGAAAAGCTTGGGCATGGAGGGGTCACCTAACCAAGAGGGGAGAATTGATATGTGTAGGGTCTGCCATACACAGCTCAGCATCACCCCCTGACAGAGCACTCCTGCTCGAGTTCATGGTGGGTGTGCTGCCAGAGCTCTGGGAGCTCTTCGATTGCATATGCTCCTGCAGCTTACGCAGAGAGGCTTTTGTTAGCTGACTGGGGCCCAGGAGTGGAGGAACTGTTCAGATAATTTTAGACATGGCTCATAATTTTCTTCATTGAGGTGACCTTTCTGTAGCGAGAGCCTGCAGTCTGTCACTGAATCTGGCTCACTTTATCCAAATTGTGTGTTGACTCTGGTGATCTGAAAGCTCTGCTCAGAGCTTTAAGCTTTGAAATACCCCCTTTTTTTCCCCCTTTCTCCTATGGGGCAAGAGATTAGAGTATCTGCATGCCTGCAGCTTTTGAAATAACTGCCATTCTCCATTATTTGGTAGAGGCCTTAATTGTGATGTGGGAGATGCTTCAGTATGGTTGTCAGCCAAGTTAGCAGTTAGGCATTTCAATACAGAAGATGAAGTTTCTGTATAATTAGTCTTCACTCTTTTGTTCTTAAATTTGTTGTAACAATGTGGCTAAGAGCCTTTGTGGCCTGAGAATGAAACAGGGAAGTTGGGAAGTTGTCTGAGTCAAAATTGAGGAAGTGCTGTCAGAAAAAAGATTTGCTATTGCTCTTAAGTGCTCGCTGGTGTCTCTCTATGGGCACTGTGGCTCTTCATGGATGTTCTGCTAGGGTGAAAAATCTGATTTGGAGCTGGCTCTGTATTAGATATTAGATAGACAGGGCGTAGGAGCCATTTGGAGATGAATAGGAGGAACACAAGCAAGAAGACATAAAACCTGTCAGGGTCTTTTATTGTTACAAGCAGAGGGCAGATGGGATTTGGTGTGGGTTTGACTTCAGACCTGATAAGTGTTATCACAAAACAGACTGCTGCTGGGAACAGCTGCCATTTTATCACCTGAGTTCAGGCAGGGGTTTGCAGAAAGGTCTGGTCTGGATTCAGTGTTCACTGCAGAGAGAAGCCATCTCAGTTATTCCTGGTATGAGCTGGTTTTATTGTCTGTTCAGGGCAGAGGGTAGCAAACAGGGAAGGTCACTGAGGGATGCTGTGGTTCAGGTAGCATTGGTGGTAAGGAGCTTGCAGGGGTCACAGCAGCTGTCTGCCGCAGGAGTGGATGAGCTGTCCTGTCTGAAATCCTGTGAGTATAGCTAGGCTTAGTCTGTTTTTCAGAGATTTGGATCAGGGGTAGAAGTGAACCCCAAAGGAGCTCCTGGCTTCCGGCTGGGAGTTACAGTCTGACTGGGACCTAGAGTCATTGTGCACCAAGCTGCTAAACTGCCAGTTCTCACTATGGGTGTGGAGAGTCTCCTCGCAGAGGCAAGAGCATGACAGACCAGGCAGAGTTCTTTGGCATCACGCCAGTAACCTGACAGTACCTGGTACCCACCCTCAGTAGTGCAGGCCCCATCCCAAGCCTGCTGTGAATCCTCTGCACTGAGCCTTTGCCCACACAAGAGCAGGAAGGACAGAATACGGAGAGAACACATTGTGCCTCCATGGGGCTATTTCTGGTAGTGGAAGATGGGGTTGGTAGAAGGTCAAGGGGAAGTGAACAGGTGCATTTGACCTGCAGCACTGTTGCTCATCCAGGAACTATGGAAGGCTGGAGGTGAGAGCTCCTCTCTCTTCTGCCTGGGGACTTCTTGATGCTGGAACAACAATCTGGGTAGCAAAAGGGGTGGTTTTTCTGTTGGAGAAACATTTTAAGTAGCCTGGGTAGTTTTGATGAGGTGAGCCAGAAACATAAATAGAAGCACTTTAAACATTGTGATTTTAAAGCTCCTGAACTGTGAAAGGCTAAGAGGGCTCAGTTTGCTCCCAGCCACACTTCCAGTGCTCTTCCCTGTCCTCCCCTGGGCCAGGCCAGGCCCGGGTTGCTCAAGTGTGTGCCTGGTGAGGCAGAAAACCCACTGTGCTGTAGGTGACAGGGCCAGTGTGGCTGCGAGGAGCTCTGTATGCGGCTCACGTGAGCTCTTGCTTCACTGAGGCTGTGCCGGGAAGTGGTTGAATATTCAGCACCCGAAGTTCTGCCCAGTTACCTTCTTTTCCCTTAAATACTCCCCCTCCTCATCATCCCCAAGTACCGGAACTGAGCCACTTGGGAAATCAGTGTTAAAATAACTTCTCTAAGAAATGACATTTGCACAATAACAGGCTCAAACCCAGCTGTGTTAGCAGTGAGCTTTTGTGTGCAGAACAAAGGCTCTCGTGCAGAGCCATCAACTGGCTCCTGTACGTGGTCTTGCTCGGCTTCTTCAGTAATGTGATGAGTGATCTTCCTGCCATCCCCTGGGTACAGGGCAACCAAATGAGGAATCATCCTTCCTTGGCAAAACCAGTCCAGCACACTGGCTGTCAGCCACTTCCTTGCATTTCTCAGAGGGTGGTGCCGTGTTTGGAGGGCTCTGCTGGGAGCGGGGGCTGCAGGAGGTGTCAGCTCTGTGTGTGTGGGGAATGGGGTTTGAAAGGTGTAGCTCTGAGAAGATGGAACAGAGGTTTAAGGATGCATCCTGTTTAACATTCCTAGCTCTCATGTGCCTGGCTGTGCTATCTTTAAAGCTTCCTACATAGGTTTCTTTTTTTATAAAAATTTATACTGCCATCCAAGCTGATTCCCACGTCTGAATGTGGTGCTCTAAAAGAAGAACACGTCTGCATCAACTGACCGAGTGGAATATCTGGGATTTTCTTTCATCTCTGCTCTGAGCTATCCTCAGTGAGCAGAAATGGCTTGGATATGGCATGGGGGATTGCTCCCCTTCCCAAGAGTCCAAGCTAAATATGCAGCCAGGGATGCCTGCTGGGGAGGTGAGCTGAAAGCAAGAGAGGTCACAGGTAGCTGGCACCTGCTTTGCGTGCACTTACACCGCTTCTTTCAAGTGTGTGGTTTTTATCTTCAGCAATGTGGCACAAAAGACAGAGGTTCCCCAGCCTTCATGCAAAAAAAGGACTGTTGCCTTTCACAGCTAATCACTTTCAAGAAGCAGGAACACCTCTTCATTTCCACTTAGGATCTCCATCTGGGGATTAAATCCTCCCTTTCTGCTGGAGTAAAATGTTGTTGACCTAGTGAGTGTCTAGGATCAGTGCAGTGTCTTGGTCTCCCTATATTGACCAGCCTGAATTTTAGCACATTGTGGTCATTTCTGCCTTCCAGGAATGAGGCTGACTGCAGAAAAGCTGATGGAAAAACAGTGCTTTCTGCTGACATAAAATAATTTAAATTGTTACAGAATATGGTCAGGGAAAGTAGGTACTGAGTCGTCACTTCCCCCCACCTTTCTCAGTGTACGTACCACGGTGTAGCCAGTACCTAGCAGCACACAAGTGTGTGGAAGAGCAGGTTGCAGCAAAAAGGTTGAAGCTGGTCTCTGGGCAGCAGCAGCAGCACAGTTGAGACCACTGACTTTACTCTGGTGAGTTATTTCAATATGTTGGTTCAAACAGGTGGCAGTGAACTGTAAGAGACTAATTTCTGTTAGCAGCAGCATTAGCTGTACTCTAATATCATCCACTTTTGAAAAATAAATGGAGATACGGCCTGAAACAGCAGTAGCAGACTGGCATTTTTATCCTGTTCTCATTTTCCACACCTGCTCTCAGCAGTGGAGGTACCTTTGCATTGTTCCCTGTTGGAGAATGACCTACTAATACCAGTCGCCTTGGAGCTGGGAAAGCAGTAATGTAGTGCCAATCCCAATGAAATGACCTTCCAGAAGCAGCTACATCTTTCATGGAGTACTAGTCTTCTACAGATCATGGACAAATGTCAAAATAGGGTTTGTTAAGAAGCAGTTTAATCTTCATAGTCACAGTGTAAGGTGTGATGTGCCTTTGGCTTGCGAGGGGTTTTGTTGCTGATCAGGGGTCCCAGAGACCACGCAGGATAGTGTTAGAGCACACCCAGAGCTACAGTTTTTCTGCAGAGGCTATTGGAAAAATGTTGGGGTATTTTAGAAGGGGGGCAGGATGAAATGAGCATGTGGAAAGTTTCCTTCTTTGGCTTGCTCCTAACACTGGACTTGGGGTCTTCTCTGCAAGCAAGTTATATCAACACATCTGCGTGTTGGTGGCGAAGGGGGCTCTGTGTCAGGAAGGATTACTCAGCTCCTTCCATGAACTGGTATTGCAAGACCTTACAAAAGATCCTCTGTCCCAAAACCTGTGTTGTAGCTGTTCTGTACAGAGAGTGTGCTTGTGAAAACAAATTTCTTAGTAAGGAGTAGCTTTTGTAGGCATTTTTAACTGGAAATCTGTGATGTCAAAATCTATTAATAAACTACAAATAATAGCAATCTGTGCCAGCTTCGGGGTCTGTTTTATGTCATCTGGGGTAAAACTGGTGCTTACAGGAAGGGGAAGAAGTCTTGAGATCTCTTGTCAAAGGTTACTACTAGTCGGACAGCAGGAGACAAAAGGTTTTTGAGGAAGAGCTACCTGTGAGAAATAAGGCATTGGAAATTAATCCTCTTTCCTTCACAGCTTGGAGGCTGCTGTTTGAGTTCTCATTTACCTCCTTTGTTTTCTTTGCTTTTTAGAAATAAACCAGAGGCAGTAGAAGTAACATTTGCAGGTAAGCTTCTCACCTCACTTTACTTTTCTTAACCAAGGGCTGGCTTGAACAGTCTGCCCACACCACTGGGCAGGGGCAATGTGGAGGTCCTGCAGCATCCCCAGAGCTGGGGCTTTGTTGGCTGCCCCACTATTTCTCTGTCTGTCTGCCTTCCCTGGGACTTCTCTGGAGCATTGAGTTCAGTGGTGGCAGTGCTTTGGTGTGTGCCTGCTACATGGCTCTTCTCTTTTACCTCATCTGTTCTCCAGTCCTGCCCTTGGTGCTACTTGTTATGAGGTCTTTAGCAGCATCTAGTTTGGATTGTTAGGAAGCTGGCTTAGGGTGACAGGCAAAATGGATTCATCACCTCAAGTTTGCTCTTCAGGAAGAGAAATGCCAAGGAAGTTCAAGTACTCATTCAGCAACTGATTTTTTGCTTCTGTTATCAGGAATCTGTGTAAGCTGCAAAGCTCTGTGGGGAAGAGGAGCTTGCTAGGTAGCTGGAGGGTTGCCTTTCCCTGCCTCCTGCCCTCTCCACCCATTCTGCAGTGAAGTGGAAGCTATCACAGCAGGCAGCAGCTGAGCTGTCTTTGCTGGCAGAGAGGTTTTCTCCTCCAGGCTGCAGCTCCGGCCTGGTGGGCATGTCAGTCACTCTCTGTGCTGGCCATCCAGAAGACTCCCGTCTCTGCATGTTTGTGTCCTTGTGCATTGAGCACAAGTGGATTTGCCAGGGATGCTAAATGACACTAGACTAAAGCTTTCTGTGATGGACAAGTGTCAAAATTGTTTCAGCCCTGTGAATGATAGCAAGTCTCCCTACATGACATTACCACTTTCCTTAATTGTGGGTTTCTGTCTTGCTGTGTGTGTGGGGGCTGGAGCAAGAGGAGCAGTGTCGCTTTATGCAGTTACTAGAACGTGTAAGGAAAACCTTCCTCAGAAATAGGAGCTGCTTCCTGTTCCTTCACATTTCTCTTGCTTGCTTCTTAGACTTTGATGGAGTCCTTTACCATATTTCAAACCCCAATGGAGACAAGACAAAAGTGATGGTCAGTATTTCTCTGAAATTCTACAAGGAACTCCAGGAACACGGTGCTGATGAGGTGAGTAAGCATCTCCAGGCCTCCTGCCTACAAAAACTGTGTTGGCAATGCCCTTCTGATGTTGATGGATCTAACATCTGACCCTCAGAGAAGCATCTGTGCTCCCATCTCACACTGGTCAAAGGAGCCAACCAGGAGTCTCACTTTGCTGAAAGACAAGGGCAAGTGTGTTCACACTCTGTCATGAAAAAGTAGTCATCTTGTATGACCCTGCAGCCTGAAAGGCAGAAGGCACCACTAATTTTGGAAGTCTAAAGAAAAGCCTCACCATGTAGAAATAGTTTCTCTGACTGATGTGTTGAGCCCACAAGTGAAGGAAGGCACCAAGACAGATCTGTGGTGATTCTCTTCTGACTCTTAACCACACTGGAGAGTAAGTGCTGGGCTCCTGCTGCATGGGCAGACCTTAGTTTGCAGACTGGTTCCCTTTTCATTGCTGCTGTGTGAAGTCGCAGGCTCAGTTCCTGTTGACTGGGCCCTGTGGCTGTGGAGGGCCATTTATGGTAGAAAGAAGGAGCCTCTCTGAGCTGTGGTTGGATGGCGAGGCAGGAAGTGTGACTCAGTTCCTGAGTCAGTTTTCAAATCTCCGCATGGCAGCAAATGGGGTTCACCCAGGGCTTTTCAGCAGGCTTTTGCCTCTGGGTGTCTGTCCTTGGAAGAAAAGAAGGAAACTGCTCCATCAGTTTATTATGAATCTGGTGAGAAATGGGTGATGTGAACCCAAAGTGAATTCCTGCAAACTGCCATAAGACCCACCTATGTCAGAAGAGATGTGATTGAGTGTCCTGCTTTCCTGGTTCCTGAATCAGAGCTTTCTAGGAGTAGCATTGCTTGCTACTGAAGGCACTGCTGACTGGCATGAGGAGTGTCAAGGAGCCCAAATGGTGGAGCCTTCCCAGCATGTTTAGTGAGGATCAGTGCAGTGTACGATCCCAAGAGAACCCCTGTGGTGGGTGGGTGGCTGACAGCACTGTGCACCAGCAGCCATTGGGGTAGTGGTGAAAGGCAGTTTCTTATAAACTTTTAAAAGTAAATAGGATCTGTGCAGGACTGCCTTCGAAGTGCTAACTAAATTGAAATTACACTTTTCAATCTTCATTTGTCATAAATTTGCTTTCTGTACTTCCCTGCAGACAGTGTTGTTTGTTTCTGCTCTTTGGTGAAATCCCTCTATGAGGAAGGCAGAGTGGGGTTCCTGCTAAGGCAGGGCATCTTCCTGCTCTGCTGTAGGCAGACTCTCTGCTGAGAGGAGGTTTTGGCATGCAGAGAGCCACGTGGTAGTGGGTGTCATCCCAGGAGGGCCAGTTCTGCCACAGCATTGTTTTGTTCTTCTCTGTGAAATACCTCCTGTTCCCAGCCCCCTCATTGACACAGAGCTATGGCTCAGTTGGAAATTGCCATTGATGTAAAATTCAGCAGTAATTATGTTAGAAGAAAGGTTTTTGCTGTGCTGTAGGCGGTTCTGTTTCTGGGAGGCATCCAGGCTGCCTGGCGGTCTCCTCTCGATCCCCATCTGTCCGTGCAATAGGCTGACACAGTGTGTGATCACCAGGCCATGGTGTGCTCTGAACTTGCCATCCTGTGAGGAGGGGAACCAGGCACACTTTGCATCTGCCTTTGAATGGAAGGAAACGTGGTAGCTCTCAGATCTGTTGTGTCAGGCTCTGCTGAGAGTTCTCCTTTGAAGGCATAAGCTATAAGGCTTTTTCCCCACAGAAATCCGACTAGCAAGAGCTTGAAAAAGTTCCAGTTTTGAGTCCTCTCCTACAGTATCTCCCCTGTCAGTGGAGAGCAGGAACAGCCAATAGTATTAGAAGTTGATGGCTTAGTATTTGTCTAAGTTGCCTTAGACTAGGGGAGGCAGGTGCTGTAATTCGATACTTCTTTTAGAAGACCAAACGTGGCCTAGGCTGTGCAGAGGAAAACAAGTCTTGATAGTTTGTGCTCTCAAATGTTTAATTTCTTTTCTAGGTATTGAAGAAAGTCTATGGAAGCTACTTGGTAAATCCTGAATCAGGTAACCTTGCAACAACATTCACCCGAGGGGGTGGGGGGTGTGTGAATGCAATTCCAGAATTACCTAAGTCACCTGAGAAATGCTTATATGAAGGCTGCACTTGAAGAGCTTGATATCTGAGGCTCTCTATACAATGAATGACAATTTGAAATTGTCAGTTTAAAAGGGGGCTCAGACACATCAGGGATGAGTAGCTTGCAGCACAAGCTGTAATTCTTTATGCAGTCCTCCTCCAGGAAGCCTCTGTTCCTCACGGTTGGGGTCTTTGTTCTTCTCAAAGATGCTTTGTAAGACACAGGAAAACCATGGTTACCTGTGACAGCATCTCTTCCCACTCACTGCAAAAACTTGGGAGCAGTTCAGCCAGCACATGTGTCTGGGAGTTTGGGAAGGAGCCCCAGGAAGGTTGCCATGGCCACGTGCTGAGTTCAGGCATGGCTTTTGGCAAGTGCTTGGAGTGGGGAGAACTCACCCTTGGGGTTTTGGGGAGGATTTAAAGCAAAAGTGGCACTGTAGGTGTCTAAAGAAAATGTCTCTGCTTTCATTAAGGCCCTATGTAGATTATTAAGGGTAGTGTCTCTCCCTTCACAGGTTACAATGTCTCTTTGCTCTACGACCTGGAGAACCTTCCTGCAGACAAGGATGCCATTGTGCACCAAGCCGGCATGTTGAAGCGCAACTGCTTTGCTTCGGTCTTTGAGAAGTATTTTAAATTCCAGGAAGAGGGCAAAGAAGGAGAAAAAAGAGCAGTCATCCACTACAGGGACGATGAGACAATGTAAGTGTTCAAGACCAGACAGCAGGGATGTCAGACAGTGGTCAGTAGTCTGCTCCTGTGCACAGCTGTAGGTTTAGGTGGACAGTCAGGAAATCCTACTGCACCATACTTTGGCAGGGTAATACGGGCCTGTCCTAGGCTACCCATGAGGGTAATGCTTGTGCCTCGGGCTGCTGGGATGTTACACAAGAGTCTCTGTTAGTGGCAGCACTTGTGGCTGCATGCAGGAGAGGAACTGGCCACTCCCAACAGAAGTGTTTAGCTCCCTGTAAATACTGTCTCAAGGGAGGGGAAATTTTCAGCAGCCAGGCCCATGAATGGCTGTTGTATCTACTTGACCTTGTCATGCAGTTGCTCCTTCATCCAGGTGAACTTCTTAGCTCTGGTTCACAGCTGGGTTCTCTCTCTCTCACCTGCAGGTATGTTGAGGCAAAGAAGGACCGTGTCACGGTTGTGTTCAGCACGGTATTTAAGGACGACGATGACGTGGTGATCGGAAAAGTGTTTATGCAGGTATGGAAAACTGAATTACAGGGAAAGGGTCTGGTCCTCAGTTCAGATGCTTGCTTGCTTGAAGCAGCATTGCCAAATAAGCTGCTGAAGTGAGCACAAAGGCAGTTGAACACATGTAAATGCTTTGCTCCATGCTGCACTGGGATGGAAGAACGTGCTAGTAGGCATGGTGTATTTTCCTGCCTCTTGCATTGGCATCTGTATTATCAATAGTCTTGCTTATTTTGACAATCAAGCGTATTTTGTGTTGCAGATGAGAAACACCACAGTGAATATTTCAGTTCCCACACTGAGGCCCTGTAGTGTAGATAGCTATGGTGTAGGGATCACCAGCCAGCTGGGGAGCTGAACATGATGAGGAGGCTGTAAAGGGAGAGGAAGGGCGAGACAACATCATGCCATGCCTGAGGAGGAGCTGCGAGTGGTCTTCACCTTGAAGCTTCTTCCTGCTAATGCCCAAATGCTGCAAAAACACTCAGCAGCTCAGTGTGACTGCTCTTGAATTTGAGCTTTTTAGAGCTATGAATATATGGAATTTGTGGGCTCGAACCAATCATAATGCCAAGTTAAGGACTGGACTCAGCTGAGTCTGGACTCAGCTATCTTTTGCAATTGCTGTTCAGCTGGGAAGCATTGAGAGACTTGTAGTAAACACTTTGCATGTCTGTGAACGACTGTGTGCAGCCTGCAGAGAATGAGACATCTGTGTGCAGCTGAGGAGGCTGAGTGCATGCTGGTACCTGTGTTCATCCGTGCCACTGGCCCACCTCACTCGTGCTGAAGCTCCTAGGGAGCCAGACTCCTGTGGGCATGGCTGTGGAGCAGGGCCTGCAGGGTGTTCTAGAGAGCTTTAGCCCACCCTTTCAAGGGTGCCAGGATGTGCTGCTGACAGGCTCATGGACAGGAAGTTACTGCCCAGTTTGCTGGAGACCAGTTTACCTGTGTTGGGTGTCATCAGAAGGGCGTCTGTTGCAATGGAAATCTTACTTCACAGCTCTGTTCACTGTGTTTATTAGCTACACACGAGCATCTGCTCTAACTTTGAGGTTTTCCCCCACCAAGCGTAGCCCTCAGCCTGGAATTCAGCTTTTAAAATGGGAAGGAAGGCATGATGTGAACAAAATGGGGTTAGTGAGGCTCCTGGGGAGATGGCAGTGCTTCAAGGCAGCAGCTGTCCTGGAGTCTCCATGTCCTGAATTCTGGGTTTTTACAACAGCAAATCCTGCCTCTGCCCAGCCACAGGAATTTCCACTCTGAGTCACACTGGCTCTTTCCCTCCAGCTATTGCTCTTGCATAATGCAACTGGGCATAGTGTCTGCTCATCTGGGCTCTCATGGAGAAAATGTGACCATTAACTAACCAGTGAAGCCATTTGAACCATTTCACCCTCTGGCATAAGAAGGCAGAAATGCAAGCTAAGCATTTCATTAAGGAAACCCCAGTGATCTACTCTAAAAGGGACATAGATGCTCCTGCCTTTCCTAGGGGAAACTGTGCTCAGAGAGGCCAAGGGTAGCTCTTAATGTGTAGGTTGGGATGGAGGTCAGTGAGGCAGAGCAAAGATTGCCTTGCCTTGGGGCAGGAGAATGGTCTCTGGACATTCCCAGCCCCACACAGAGATGGTCCTTACAGTTCCTGAAATGCAGAGCCAGTAAATTTCTTGTGAGGTAGGGGTTGTGCTGCTGTCAGAGGTGGGGGAAGAGATCTCCCTACCTGAAGGTATCATTTCAAGGTGTAGGGAAGCGTTAAGAGGAGAAGGCTTCACATACAAGCTTCAAACCCCCAGATGCCTCTTGATGCCTGGGCAGACTCTTGGTGGGAGATGGTTTCTCAGAAGGCAGAACCTTTACACTAGGTGTGACCTTGCAGCCCTTTCTGAGAATTTCTGTTCCTCTGGGATGATGGGCACTGCCCACTTTCACTGGAAGCATTGACATTCCAGCGGGAGCTGTGCTGTCTCATGTGCTTGCTCAAACTGAGGTGTGCCTTCCACAAAACACCCATGGCAGGGGTGTTACACACTGAAAGCCACCCCAGCTGAGGGGCTGCACTACAGTCATGTATAAACCCAGCACAGCCATGCATTTTGGACTGGTTTTGCTGGGAAGAAGGGTTACTTTCCAGGAGTTTGGCCTGATGAACTCAATCCGTTCAGGGAAACCTTCTGCTCATTGCTCTCGGGGAGTGAGGAAACCCCATTTGCTTTCCCAGCATGTTGCTGAAGGGTCACATTGGGAATCACCTTTACTTTGTCTTGCTCAGGAGTTCAAGGAGGGCCGCCGGGCCAGTCACACAGCCCCACAGGTGCTCTTCAGCCACAGGGAGCCGCCCTTGGAGCTGAAGGACACGGACGCAGCCGTTGGCGATAATATTGGCTACATCACCTTTGGTAAGTGGGCAGCTTTGAGGCTTGGGGATGCTTGGGAGAGAGGGTCACATTGCTGCATGAAAACCAGAAAGGAATTCACCTTCCCTGAGTGTTGAAGTGGGTTGTTGAGGGCTGCAGGGACTCTGGGGTTGCATTCTGTCTTGTGTGCCCCCTTTGGAGTGTCCCTTTTCTGTATCAGGTCATCTCAGCTCTGCTGTGGGCAAGAAGATGTGGAAGTGGACAGTGAGCTGCTTAGTGTCTGCCTACAAAATAAGTTCAGTATTTGGAAGCAAAGGGAAGAGTAGCTTTGCTGTGATACTGTGGAAACTGGAGGTTTCTTATGAAAGTTTTCATGCAACTGTGCTTGTAGGTTGTCCAGCTGCAGGGAGCTGTGCAGTGCTTGATCAGCAAAGGCAGTCAGAGAGCAGCAGCAGGGCAGTGCGTTCTGCTTCTCCAGCTCTGCCTCTTTGCTCTGCACCAAACACTGATGAACCACTTTCCCCTGCCTGCAGAGGTGGTGACCAACAGAGCCATGACTTCCCTCTGGGGAGCAGTGTTGAGGAGTCTAAACCTCTTCCAGATGGTTGGGTGTCTTATTAGGGTGTCCTATAGTTTGGAGCTCAGAGATGGAGCACAGACACTGCAGGGAAAGGTGAAGGTAGCATTGTCCTCCTCCTGTGCTGGGAACGGTGCCTTGAGGCCTGGGCAGCTGTCAGCTATGGAAAGAAGAAGTCTGGGATGGCACATACTTTGTTCTTGTTGAGACTAAATTTCCCAGTTATCTGATCTGTCAGTCTCAGGTGAGATCATCACCCAAACAAAATGTTCTTTCAGCCCTTGGATCTGGGACACCTAACAGAGCACCAGCTTATGAAAAGAGCGAGCTACCTGCTTGTATCCAAGTCTGTCTATGTTACAGGGCTGGCAAGTTGCCAGGCAAAGATCCACAACCAATTTCAAGACCCCAGGGCAGACTGGATCTTGAAATTGGTTGAGCAACCTGGGCACCCTGGTCTGCCTCCCAGCTTGCTTCTCAAATTGCATCTCCCAGGCACTGATACAGCATCATGCAGTTTCCTACAGTGCCATTGTTTCTGGGCACCCGGCCTTGCCTGAATCCTGCAGAGTGCACAGGCTGCTGTGGGAAATGTGGAAAAGTGCTCTTAGGCCTTGTATTTAAAATCACAAGTGCTGCTTAATCTTGGTATGTGTCAAGAGTAAAGGGCTCTTTGTAGAGAGCAAGGCAGGGATTCAGTGCAGCACACGCTGAAGCCTCCAGCACTGATCCTGAAGGCCTTGTGCAGCCTCAGCAGGTACTAATGGTGTGTGTCGGCCTCTTCTTTCAGTGCTGTTCCCCCGTCACACCAATGCTGCAGCCAGAGACAACACCATAAACCTGATCCACACATTCCGGGACTACCTGCACTATCACATCAAGTGCTCGAAGGTATGAGGGCTGGGGGACACAGGGTGGCTTCAGCAGCCCATCTAACCTGGGTACTTAAGGGGGAGAAGCAGGGGACAGGGGTGCCCTTTAGAACTCATTGGGGTCTGCCACTGCCCTCCCCAGTCATGCAGGGGTGGCAAGTGATGCATCATTGCCTTCTCCCTGCTCTTGGACACAACACTGTTTTCTTTCCATTCTAGCAGTGAATTCCTTTTGGATATGGTTTGTTTCCTTTCTGAGAACAGAAATGAGGGCAGTTGTTCAGAGTGACACGGCTTTGGTGTGTCCTGAAATCTCAGCTATGAAGACAGGGTCCTGACATGTCCCCTTTTTGTCCTAATGAAACACAGGCCTATATTCACACGCGTATGAGGGCGAAAACGTCAGATTTCCTCAAGGTGCTCAACCGTGCCCGTCCAGACGCAGAGAAGAAAGAAATGAAAACAATCACGTGAGTAGCAAAGCAGGGCCTGGCTCTCTGGGCTGCTCTGCCAGCCACAGGCTCGGTCTGGCATCCTGCAGCCCAGGGCAGGCTGGGGTGCCATGGGGGTGACCCACAGCTTACTGCCTCAGGTGTCCTGTGAGGAGCTGGGTCTGAGGTAAAACCCTGTGCTGGCAGGTCCTTTGCAAAAGGCTCATACATGGCCTTGCAAGCCCTGGTGTCTCCATTTCCCCTGCACCAAGCCCTTAGTGGCATTCCTGGGGCTTTTTCCCCATTGTATTAGAGCTGGCTTGTCCAGCTCTGGGGGCAGCTCCAGTTCACAGCACGGAGAGGAGCCAGGTCCTTCCTTGGGGTTTGTGGGCACTGGACCAGGTCTTGCTGCCCAGTATGTCTGCAGCTCCTCAGACACAGTGGCTCCTCAGTGGCTGCCCTTGGTGAGCTGATGGTTGGGGCCAGGCCACCATGCTGGCTGGCTCACTCTTGTGAACAAGCAGCCCACAGTGAAGTGGATGGAGGAGCACAGTTGTGTGAACGTTTCACTCAGGTCCCAGACCTTCTGCTTATGCCAGATCCCCTTGGTGTCCTTTTTTTCTGTTTGTCCTGTCATGTTCCCTTTGCATTCTGCTTTGGGGGAGGAGGGTTGTCACCTCTGCAAAAGCTACCCCCTCCCCACAGCCCCGTGACTTGGTTCTGCAGCCACAGCCCCTGTGGGCTCCAACCCAGCAGTGCTGCCTGGCTTCAAGAGCTTGGCTCTGTGTGCCCCACCACAGCCCCCTGGGGCTGTGCTGACCCCTCTCTGCATCCTTTCAGGGGGAAGACGTTCACAACCCGTTAACGCCGGGTCACTGAGACTGCCGTGGAGGACGAAGGTTGGGGCACTTGCTACCCGATAATCGTAGCTTTTAATGTTGCACCTCTGTGGGCTCATAAGGAATTCAAGCAATCGGGGTCTGTTTGTACGACAGTTGGGGGAGTAATCTGCAGAAACGAGCTGTGCTTGCGAGGACTCGATCGTTCCAAGAAACAAAACTTTAATTCCAGTTTGATTGACTTAAATTCTTTTCTTTTTTAATTTTTTTTTCTTTTCAAGCTGTTTCGCTTTGCAATATGTTACCAGAAATAAGTTGCAGTATTTCTTATGAGAATAATGCAATATTAACTTGTTTTCTTCTGAGTATTTGAGTTCAAAACTCCTGTATCTGAAGAAATACTGTTGGGGTTCCTTAATAAAGAAGATCTTTCTATCTTAAAGGGCTGTGGGGCTTTGGCTTGTCAATGTACATGACCTTGCCCTGGAAGGGGTGTTTAGAGTCACAGGCCCAAGGGAGATAATTCCTGTATTGTGGAACATACGACTTTTGGTGAACTTAGGGGTGCAGTACCCAGATCTGGGAATAGCCTGTTCTGTTAGGGAACTCCCAGACTGTACAGAGCTACCTTCAGCTAGCAACCTGCACCCTTCTCTCCTATCCTGACCCCCTCATTTACCCTAGCAGGGAGAGCTAGGATGGGAGTCTCTGCCACTGATCCTCAGACCAGGGCTGGATGCCGGGGAGATCCCTGAGGAGGGAGCACAGCTCCCCAGATCCTCTTCCCCCCAACAAGCAGAGTAGATGGCATCCAGTTAAGTGAAATAATTTATATAATTAAAGACATCTTCATACAAAACCCCGGCTTGGCCCCTAGATGGTGAGGGCAAAGCAGGGCAGGCTGGAAAATTACAAAGCACGCACTGGAGAAGGGTGGTGAAGCCATGTCCCTCGTCCCTCTGTACACAGGTGCAGGGCAGCGCTGGGACGCCATCCCTTGACACAGTTCTAGCGATCGGGGCGCTGGACGCAGAACACTTTGGCTTGGTGGTCGCCAGAGGTGGTCACCACGATGGAGGCATCCCTGCAGGGAGACAGGACTCAGAGGTGGGGCTGGGGGCCTCCAGTATCCCTGACCATCACCCCCAGCCCAGCTCTGAAGTGCTGCACTCCCCCCCTTGAGACCCTCGAGTCTCAGCATGGACCTGGGTCTGTCCCCCCCAAGGGCACTCAAGAAAAGAGAGCTTGTGATTCGAGCTCCTAGGCTGGAGGCCCCTGCCATCACTGCTCCCTGCTCCCAGCAGGGAAGGGCTCTAGGGGTTGCCTGCTCACTTGTTGACGGCGAAGTCGAGGATTTCAGCAGAGTGCCCTCGGTACTCGCTGATCATCTTCCCCGAGCGGGCGTCCCAGAGCCGCACAGCCCCGTCCAGGCTGCAGGTGTACACCACGGCCGAGCTCTCCTCCCACAGCAGCTGCACAATCCCTGACTGGGGCAGGGAGAGACCACAGTGGGGACCTCCAGCACGTCTTAGCTCCCCCCATGTACCCCCACCCCCTCATGGCGTCTGCCATCCACACAGGAGAGCCAGACCCCAGGGCCAAGCACATCCACTGGTCTGAGACTGCGGCTGCCCCCTGGGCCTAGGGAGAGGGGGTAGGGCAGTACCTCGTGTTGGCACTTATGCCTCAGGCTCTGCGTGGAGAGGTCATAAATAGCCAGTGTGCCGTCCAGGTAGCCCACAGCAGCCAGTGGCATCCTGCAGAGAAGGGAAACAGGCATTACATGGGCTATGGGGAAGCAGGGATGGAAACGTGAAGGCTCCAGGTAAAAGGCAAACCCTATGCTGAAGGCTACAATGTATTGAGAAGATGAGGGACAACCTGATGGCTGAAGCCATCATACACCCTACTTGGGAAAGCCAACAGTACAGCAAGTCAGCAATCAGCCCATGGTTTGTGAAGATGACAACGTCCTGGAAGGAAAACAGCTGTCTGGAGAGTATCCCAGCCAAGCAGTGGTCCATCAGGCTAGCCCAAAATCCCAACTGTTGCAGGGAGGACTGAGCAGCTGGTGTCCCTTGTGATCTGGAATCTCTACACCCAGCCAGGGAGGATGGAGGCAAGAGAAATGCAGCAGATTGAGCACAAGGAATGCAAATGGATCCAGCACTGAAGAGGAGCTGTCCCAACACTCACACATTACAGAAGCCCAGCGACTCCACCGAGTTGGACTCTGCCTCCTCGCCCTCACTGATGGGTGCCTTGGGGGTCACACTCTCCATCTTGAACACGCAAACCACCTGGGTAGAGGGAGGGTGACTATTTCCCGAGGGAAGGAAACCCAGATGCATGCAAGTCCCATTCTTACCCGATACCGAGCCTGCACCCTCAGCAGAACAAGGCCCGGCCCCAAACTCTCAGCCCCTGAGAGCAAACAAGAGGGAACTTCCTTCCCGGAGCCAGGCGGGACCACCCAGCCTGCGCTCCACCCGCAGCGCGAGGGCGCCGCCTGCCGGCTGCCGATGGCCGCACACCGGCCCTGGGTTTGCGGGTCCAGCGCTCCTGGCTCTGTCTCCAGCACAGGACAAGGGGCTTGGGGGTCCCCAGTGCTCCTGGCTCTGTCTCCAGCCCAGGACAAGGGGCTTGGGGGTCTCCAGTGCTCCTGGCTCTGTCCTGCCCACACAGACCCACCTTGCCCGTGGCAGAGTTGACCAGCTTGGCGTGACAGTCCACAGAGCCCGTCATGATCAAACTGCCATCCTGGTTGCTGGCCACACACGTCAAGGGGTCCTGATGGCCATCCTGGCCTGGGGGGTGAGCAGCAGATATAAGCTTTATGTGTCCTCCCCACGGAGACCCAGTGAGCCTGCAAACACACCCTCCTGCAGCCTCCACCCTGCCCGGCTCTGCCAGCACCCCGGCAAGCAACAGCCACCGGTGGGGACAGAGACCCAGGGCCAGGCTCCTTTCTGCCCTCAGAGCACGCCTCCTCTCCAGCCAGGCAGAGGTCAGAGCCCACTAGAAGGGGGCTGTTTGCCAATGAGGGAGTAGCCCACATAACAAACCTCTTCCTTACCTTTCAGGACATGCAGAGAGGTTCCCTGCTTTAGGTCCCAGATGCGCAGGGTCCCGTCTTCATACCCCACCACTGCTCGCTTCCCTGGGTGAGACAGAGACAGCAGATAGAGACAGGGCCCCCCTTATCCTCCCACCTCCCATTCAGCACTGACTGGCAGAAGCAGGAAGGCAGATGGCCCACACAGAGCTGGTGACATTTCCCACTCCAGAGAGGCCCCATGCCTCACCATCAGGCAGGATCCTGCCACATGTCGCTGGGCAAGCGGGACCCTGAAAGGTTTTGCAGTCCCCACTGGGGATCTTCCACATCCAGGTGTTACCATCAGCTGTGCCAGCCAGAAGTACATGGGCTTGAGGGTGCCACTCCATCCACTGGGCAGAGAGAGGGATAGGCAGCGTCACAGAAGTGCTGCCAACCCACCTGCTGGCTGGGCAGCTCCCCATAGCACCAGGGTTTCCACCACTCACCTCCAAGTCCCCCACCTCGAAGGACCACACTTCCTCCTTGGCATCCACCCGCCACACTTTGATAAGCCCAGACATGTCACCTGTGGCCACGAACACGGAGTCGTGACTGAAGCCAACACAGGTGACCGAGTCCTTGTGTCCTAAAAACATCAGGGGACAGAGACTGCTCAGGCCAAGCTATGGAAGGTGGTCAGGAGCACAGCATCAGCTGGAAAAAAACGTGTCCAGAGAGGGAACACGGCTGTTCCCTGCACCTCACCTGAGCACTCAAACAGGAGCTCCCCGTCACTCACGCGCCACACGAAGGCCTTGTCATCCTCTCCGCCTGTCACTGCCAGCGTGTTGGTCTTGGGGTCAAGGCTCACACAGAACACAGAAGCTTCACAAAAGAGTAAAGAGAGGCACAGTCCAACCTCTCACCTGACGTTCCCAGGGGATCCAAACCCCATGCAGCACTGGGTCTGGGTGGGACGTGAGCAGGCTGAACTCCCAACCCAGTGCAGTGGGAATCGACTCTTCACGTGGGGGAGGAGCGGCACAGGCTTTCTGCTGCACTTAGGGCCCGCTGCCATGATGGGGGCCCAAAGGGCTCTTCTGCCAGAGCACAAGGCAGAAGGAAGCCCAGGGCAGCTCTGAGTCCCGATGGCTGTCCCAAGAGGGCTGGGAGGCCGCAGCCCCTGGACTCTGGGGAAAGCCAAGACGAGAACAGGTCCCGAGGGGGGTCTCAGCTGCTGCTGCCCATGCCCAACACTCACCCGAGTGGAGGGAGAATGTGACCTCACTGTCGTCCTGTGCCTCCATGCCGTCCTCCACCCCCTCGTCATCCTCCGACTCCCAAGTCTCGGCGTCGGGCTCCTCTGCCCCCTCGTCTTCAAAGTCCACGTCCTCCATCTCCTCGGCCAGGTCATCTGCAGAGGGCGGAGATCAGGACGCGGCTCGCGGCCTGCCCGGCTCAGCCCTCCCCGGGCGCTGTGGACTCGGCGGGACAGCGGGGGTCCCTGCGGGACAGCGGGGGTCCCTGCGGGACGGGGCAGCGGGGGGATGCGCGATGCCGCCGCGGCCACGAGACCCAGAGCAGGGAAACCGCAGAGGAACGGGGCGCGACGCGGGGAGAGGCCGCGGGCCGGGGGATGCACCGGCCGGGCCCGGCACTGGGGCGGGGCCGCAGCGCTCCTGGTGCGCCCGGAGCCCCCGCAGGCCCTG
>VZRX01002322.1:0-44479 GCA_013398075.1 Notiomystis cincta
TTGCTTGGCTGGCAGGAGAGATGGAGAGAGACTCCCTTTCAGATTGTTTCCTCCTGGATTTGTGTCCAAACTGGCACACCTCTCCATTGTGGTTTTGGCAGCATGAAACCAGACACAGAGAATTAAGACCTTGCCACATCTCATTGTTGACCATTTTCCCAGAAACACACAAAAGTGGAGATGTTACAAAACTAAATTAATCTAGACTCTGATACTCTGAGACTGGCTTCTAGTCCACTGTATTGAACTTATGTGAACTCCTTAGCATGCAGCATGCTTGACTTCCTAGTGCAAATAAATGTTCATCTAAGGTTGAAATATAGCCTTCTTTAATAGAAATTTTCTGAATATAATAGACCACCATTGAAAATGAAGCCTACCTCATCTTGTGCAACTTAGTAACTTGTAGTTACTTAACTTTATTTCCAAAAATTCCTGACAACTCACTCTTTCAAATATAGGATTGGAACCTGTGTTAATATAAGGTTCTTGTTGGTTCAAGTTTTTGAAGGACAGGGCTTGTCTCTGCCAGCCATCAGCTAAAACTGTGATCATCAGGTTTGCACAACTGCCAGTTCTAGGGTAGTCAAAAAAACCTCTCTCAGGTATCCCCAGAACCAGACACCAACATCTTGATGTTTGTTCTTCCACCATCCCATGGTGCATATTGGAGAAAAAAAAGCTTTATGTTATAGAAGGGCTAGGATTCACTGACAGCAGGCCCTGCTAGCTAAGAATGATAAGACAGCTAAAAACACCAAAGCCTGTTCTTAATGTGTCAGCAGGTGAAATATTAGTTGTTATTGTTATTGAGGACAGGTGACAGACTTTTGAATTTAAACATACCTTACAGCAACCTGATATCAAGTGTTATGGGAGCTGGGTAGCAGTCTTAGCCACTGGTCCAACTGGTGTTCTGGAGGGCATTTATTTCCCCGATATATCTCCACATTGACTGAGTTTTCTAAATCTCTTTTTTCTCCCTCCCAGCACTAACACCAAATGTGGTATGAAATATTTTGCTAATAAGCTATCAGACCTATGCTCTAAAGGGTGATCAGCATTTCTTGGCATAGCACCCAATAGAAGGCATTTATTAAAAGCTCATACTTTTCTTTCAGATTACAACTAATTTCCAGATTTGACATCACCATTTTTACCTGTGATGACTTCTAGCTGGTTTTGCCTTCAAGGATAGTAACAGCTCCAACATCTTTGTCCAAATCCTCTAACATAACTATATGAAATAATAGTATTTAACATTCACTTTTTAAGCATGAATAGTTGGGATTTATTTCTCTTCAGCATAAGACATGATATGTATGATTGTGTTATGGCTCTTTTTCTCAATGGCATAAAGTCAGCCCTTCATTTTATTATGTGCTAAGTTTATGTCTTTCTAAAGGCTTCATACAAAAAAAATTACTAAATTACAGAAAACTTAAATCACAACTTCTGGCTTGAATCATATAAAAGAGAAAGGTAATTAATTAGTTCATGACTGCAGAAGTTAATTTGATTTAAGAGCTATGAAACTTACTTCAGATTCTCTTACTAGTATTTATTTCTCTTTCATTAACTGCCATTAGGGCTACAACACTGGAAAAAACATCATGAGAAAGGAAATAGATGGGGAAAAAGAAAACATCACTATTTACAACAAAATTCATACAAAACTTATACAAAGCAGTCTAATGATCTGTGAGCTTGATGCTTAGCCAATTTTTACTTTTTTTCTGAGGATTGGATCATTGCCCAAGATTTTGGGTTCATTCAAAACCAAAACTTGGATATAAATTCCCACTCAGTTCAAGAATGCTTGGATCTACACTTAGCCTGGGACTACAATATCAGTGAAGGGTATGTTAATTTAGGGGAGCTAAAAGGAAAAGAAAAATCTAGGATACCCTAGGTAGAAGAAAGGAGGGAAGTGGAAAGCATGCTTGCTTTAAGTAATGTTTAGACCACTAACTTTATTTTGCAGTAGGACTAATATAACCTGCAGTGATGAAGGTACAATTGCAAAATTCAAACAAGTAAATGATAGATTCATAGGTGCTCTTTATCGCTACTGCAGCCAAGCAGTTCTCCAAAGAGGATATCAAGTGGCTGCTGGAAGTCTGGAACATGTTTTCTAGGGCTGTTTATACTGGACTGCACAGTGATGAAAACTATTTTTGTGTTAGGATTGTGACAAAGCCATTAGGGAAAACCATCCTGCTAAAGCCAAAATTAGAAATCTTGCATACTTTGTGAAAAAAAATTAAAACTAAGGAAAAGTTTAAGACAGAGTCCTCTGTCTTAATTCTGCTGCTATGTGAATTAACACATCAAGTAACCTCTCACAAAATGAAAATAGTTTTGGTGAGAGGAAAAACTTTTTACACTCTTGAAGAGTGTACAATTCACATATTTACTCACATTATTTTGAAGTAAATGGTAAATTTCTGAAAGTCCAGACCTTTTTACCTATTATGTAAAGATGTAAGAGGGCACAGGATGATGTAGTTCTCCTAGACAGACAAGAAACTCCCCTTGGCTGTAGTGCTTGTTCCTTTCTAGCTCTGATTTTACTCAAGAAGTGAGCAGGTATTGCCCTCTGGCTTCATTGCTTGTTTCTTGGTTTTCTTGCCTTAGGGGAGTAATGGGATATATATGACCCAGAAAAGGAAGAGGACATCCACTGCTAGCTGTTGCAGAGCACTTTAGGGATCAGTGGGTCTGTGAGCACCAATGGAATCTGATTTCCTACAGGTGAGCTCAGAGTCTTCACAGCTCTGAGCGTTTCTTCTGGATGGGGTTCTCGATATCTAGTAAGGAAACAAACAAAAGAAATTGTAGTAGTTATCCAAGTAGAAACTTTTGAGTCAGTCTTTTTTATGAAGCTTACAATAATTCTTGTGGATGTTTTCATCGTGGTAAATTTGATTGGAATATTTCAAAGACTTGGAGGGTGAATAGGGCTGCAATTGGCTGAAGACAGTGTAATTACCTGTGGCTTAGTCTCTCAGGGAGTTAAACAGGACACACTTTCAGGAGGTGAGGAAATTATCTCTGTTGAGTTGAACTGTCATGGTAGGCTTGATCTGATAAAATGGCAGAAAGCACAGGATGATACTTTGTGACTTGTCATGCTAGCAATCTTTTGATTTCATCTACCTACCTTTACCTGATTTCCATAGCTACAGAAAGAATCCTGAAGATGAGCCAGAAAAAAAAAAAAGCTCTCCCTCCCCCAAGCACTTTGAAACATAAAATATTTTCATAAAATAACCCAAAACCTAAAATTATCTGGTATCGGTAGATAACAGAAGGAGCTGAAAACTATTTGGCCTTATAAAAGCATAGATACCATCTACCCAGTACTTTAAACAACTGATCATGATGTTCTGTAATACTGTTCTAAACCAGAAAAAATTCTTCACATTGATTCAGTTTTGATGTAATTGATATTTTATGCTTTTTCATCTATACTGAATAAGTTTGATGGAAATACATCTCATCTTACTGTTAGAAGTACTGTCTTTTCCTTAGTGGATAAGTAAATCCAGAAGAGCAGAGCTTGGTGTGCACATGTACATAATCTAACAGAAGCACATGATGGTCCTTAGTTCAACAGCATGGTTCAAAATAAAGTGAATTAATATAGATTATAATAAAAATATTTTCAGGCTAGTTATTTTTTCCAAGAAAACTTCAAACTATTCTGAATTCCAGTTATCCTCATTTGGCCAAAATAATAAAAAACATTTTTCACAGATTATTGTGCATGTATGTATGACAGAAAAAAGGTGTTTGTGTGAAAATAACTTTGTTTGCAAAATAATTTACAACCTGTTTCTAAATTTCTATGGTTTTATGTTCTCAGATCTCACAGCAAATGGACTGCCATCTAAAAGATAGAACCTCCAAGCACCATTATTTCTGTTGACCTAGTTTAGTCACTTCATGTTGTTATCAGCAGAAAGCTCTGGGATGCAATACTTTTTTTGCCCATCACGTGCTATATAAAGCACCAGACTTCTAATATCCAAGAATAATAGTATGAAAGGTAGTCCATCCGAGGCCTTGTTAGAAGCTCAGGGAAACTTCATCATGATTATGCCACCAACACATCCCCACCCCACAAAGAATTACTGATTCCCTTCAAAAATTGTTATTATAAGCTAAGATGTAGATCCATGATATTTTCTGGCAGAGTGGTGCAGCCAAGCCCAGAGAAAGCCTGGTAATGACTTTAAGGATATGGCTGTTCTCGTGAGTAGGTGATCAGATACTCAAGACAGCTCTAGAGAAAGTAAGCATGAGGAGAAGATGAAGATGTAAACGTGCTACAGAAGAAAAGCAGGGGCTGAATATATTTTTTCCTCAAGTTTTTCACTGAACGTATTAATAATAACCCCCTGCACTGGAACTAAGCTAATGCTAAAGATACAATTCAAAGCACAACAAAGACAACAGGAGCCTTGCCATCAGCTTAAGAGGAAAGGAAACATACTTAGGTAATACACAACCAGTTTGAATTTTCCCTGATGCTTACATTTCATTTCTATTTTTCTGCCTAAAATGTTTGAAGTTTTTAAACTTTTCCAATTCCCTCTTGGCAAACACCTCATCATGTTCTGTGTGGTTGGCTCCAATCAAAGTTTACTATTTAAATGTCCATGAAAAGACTGTTCTCATGGTATTTCTTCCCAAGCCAAAAATCACATAGTACTGAAAATCTTCCAAGAAACCCAAATCTTTCAAGATTTCTAACCTAATTAGACTTGGATAAAGTCAACAGACCAACTTCTAATGATCTTGACTCCCACAGTTTGTCAGCATCCTACAGCTACCCCAACCCTACAGTTGGAATTGACTTTCTTCACTGTCTTTGCTAAGCAGAGGATTTATTTGGGTTTTTAATACCCAGCTGCAACCACGGCTGCAGAGATTTTTGTGTTCTCTGCCATGTCATTACCCAAAATTCATGGCTGTTAGCTAAGGTTGTGTGCTTAGGTGCATGGGCTATCATGGTTATGCCACATTAAAGATTACTTTATCCTTAGATTACATTATCTTTTCTTAAAAAAGTTCAGAACATGCTCAATTTGCAGTAAGAAAGTCCTATGGAGAAAATGCTCCAGATTCCAAGAAATGATTCAATTTTTATTTTTTTAAAAGTAATCTTCAGTGCCTCCATGGAAGAATCAATTTTTAGCTAGTTGGCTGTCTTTTAGATAGTTGCTAAAGGTAGATAAATGTGTAGGACACAAACCAGCAGACCAAACACTGGTTCTTGTTCTCTACACTCCCATCCTACTAGAAAAACCCATCCACGTCTCCTTAGGGCTACTCTGAAAATGTATTGGAGCATTTTTTTCTTGTAGCAGAAGTCCTTGGAAAACACTGCTAAAGGTCAGCCTGAGGCTGCTCTTCTCCCTGACCTGTTTTACAGTTTGGTGAAAAAGTTCCCTTGGCCACATGATTAGTAGATACAGATGAAATAATCATCTGCAGGAGAACCATTCAAGTTGACACAAACTTTCTAGACATGCATTGACTGTCAGATTTTTATTGCTCACTTGATGTAAAGTGCATTCATAACACCTGAATATGAAATTTTTCACTGGCAGTAAAAACATGCCTTTGACCTTTTCGAAAATATCAGACAACACACCTGGCTTTTGAAACTGTGAAAACAGCAGAAACCTTTGAATTATTAATATCTCTCCCTTATCCTTGCCTGAAAACTCAATGGGAACAATTTATTCTGTTAAGAAGACATACTTGAGAATTTTAATGCTGAATTTCAAGAGATAGTAAAAAATGGAACAATGCATCTGAACTGCACACACCAACCCCTTAGCTATTTGCTTGGCTAAGTGACAGTAGGAAGTGTCAAGTATGGGTTGAACAGAGACAGATCCAGCATAATTTTGTTGTGCCAGGGTGACATATACAACCTTTGGACGTTATTGTTGCGTGTGCATAAATTCACTGGGCAAATCCCATAGTCAGGATAAATAACTAAAAATGAAAGACCTATGAAAAAATCTTCAAATGAGGAGTTTGTTTATGAAAGAACACAATGCAGTGCTTTTAAAAAGTAGGTAGTTTTCTGTTAAACAAAAAAGGTCTTAGTGCTGTGAGGCTCACTTGTACATCTTACTGTTACTTTACATTGCTGAGGGGCTGTTCTATACAAACTCAGAGCTGTTTAATCTCAAAACATGATCCAAAACTGCCAGGAAGCAGTGAAAGTGGGGCTACTGCACAAGAGAGGAGAAGCTGGGCTTCTGCTTGGTGTCTGTCTCACAAGGTTTGAACACATCAGGATGATGTCCCTGAGCAGCCACAAGCAAAGCAACTGAGGAGCCAACTCAGGGTCCATCCAGGAGGTGCATTCCAGAGCAAAAAGGGACAATGAATTGGGTGGACATGAGGCTGCAGCATAGGTCTTCCATCCATGAAGCAGGGCTGGAGACCAGGACTGCTCTGGCATAGCTCAAACCAGGTCAGGAAGGGTTAAGATGAGGTCCTGAGCCATGGGTAGTGTGGCTGTAACCACAGGAGAGGCTGGGCAGGGATATTCAGGACTTGTAGTGCCTTTGAGGCCATAGCACTGGCCTGATTCTGCCTAAGGATATCTTTTATAAGTCTGAGGGTTTGAGACCCAGTAGCCAAAGAGTAAAACATTTTCATCCTTTCATTAAAGGCTTTGAAACCTGCTTCTATACATTAATCTTCATGAATGAATATATACTAGAAGGCTGGCTTTCCTGGTGTAACCTTAAAGCTGTTCAGTTCTGGGCTGTATGTCTCCAAACACTTCCCAACATTTCCCAGTGCAATTTCAGGCTAACAATCAGTTCAGGGTTATTGGCTATTCTTTGCCCAACCCAATTACCCAAAGGAACTGACAGACAAACACTAAGATTTATTCAGTACAAAATGCTACTGAAAAATAGATTACTTTCTTTCCCTTGCCCAGAGCTACAGCAGGTACTCAAAACATTCAATTTATGACCTGCTTGAACTCCCCAGTTTCCATGTACTGGAATGAGGTCAAAATCTCTCTCAAACCCAATTTACTGTTACAGTAACTAGAGGAATAGTGCTTGCTTGCAATTCTCCTATGACTAAGAAATAGTCCTTGGCTTGTTTGGCTCTGTTTATACCTGTGAAACTTGTATTATTCTTTTGGAGGAACAGTACTGCTGGAGCACACATTCCTAACATGTTAATAAAGGTATCAGACATTGTAGGATGATCTCACTTCCACCTGGATAAGTACATGAAAATCAGATGTCTCCCATTCCACTGAACAATACCAGGTAACATGACAAACACAATATAGAAATGCCCAGTGAAACCCATTTTTTTACTCTTCTTTCTAACCATCAAGTATGAGGTGAAAAACAGAATTCTTATGCTACTCCCTGAACTTCAAATGCAACACCCAAGTCATCCTGAATGTGAGGTCCAACACAATATTTCCCTTTTTTGTAATTTTTGTTTTTTAAAATTTGAACTTAATTTCACCATCACCTTTTCACTCCATGTAAACAAGTCCATCAGCCTTTAGGTCTGTGCACAGCATTCCAGCGTGTAACATCTCATCTCCCAGGGATGTACAAAGGGAGGCAGCCCTGCCTCCCCTGAGACTCAGTAAGGAGTCATCCTGTTAAGCAGAAGTTACTCTACCTTTGAACTCAAGTTGTTTGGCAATTTTTTCCTGACAGTTGCATCCTCAGAGACCTTGGAAGTCCCCAGCTCACACATTTTCTCAGACTAAACAGTTTATCCATTCTTTTATCTTCATTATTGCACTTATGGTTAGTTGCTATTTTCACAGTCTGTATTAAGATAAACTAAACCCTGCCTACTCTGACGTCATAGAATGACAAAATATTTTGGGTTGGAAGGGATTCATAAGGATCATCAAATCCAACCCTTAAATAAATGGGGATCAAACCCAAAGCCCTGGCATTATTAGTACCATGCTCTAAAAACTAAGCTTACCTCAGGGTCTTCAGTAAAGCCTGCTCACCTGCCTTAGTGCCAGTCTTGTTCATCAAGGAAAATGTGATACATTCCTCGTGCTGTGGGTGATGGATATAATGGCACAAAGGGAATAGAATTGCTGTGTTTGGTGAGGTAGGCATTGCTTGGAGAACTTATGCCACAGGAACTGTTGTTGGCCTCCTGCTCTCCTGTGCTCTCTCCTTCTCTGGAGCAACACATGGGAGAGACAGATTAGAGGACAACCCTGCAGACTTCCCTGCAGCAGCTAAAGTAGCAGGGAAAAGGGTGGGGAATCTCTCCTGACTTAGAAGCAGCAAAGCAGGTGGGAAACTTGTTCACAAAAGGGGAAGAAATCCATTTGTCTATTTCACTTTGTTCATTTTGGTGCACCCAAAATCAGCTTTCTTATAGCTACAATGTCATGCAGCATCTTTACACCTGGAACAACAGGATCATCTGCAACAATAATGTTATTTATTATGTGGCAAGTGATGCTGTGCTCCAGGGATTTGCTCTGCTTTATTACTTTATTTCATCCTCTAGGAAAATATTCATCTCCTCTCAGTGTGGATGAGCAGTGATGAAAACAGGTGTTTAGTATTCCACTTACCTTCCATTACAGTGGCTAGAAACTCATTTCATGTGCATGCTGGTGCAGTCAGACCAAGAGATAAGTACATAGAAGCAAAGTAAGAAAATGCAAAGCAGAGCCATCAATAGCTATTTTAGCATCTCTTCTGCTTTGCATGCTGACTATTCAGATATACTGTCAAATTCAGAGTCAGTTTAATCACTTCCCTCATCATTTCAGAGGAATTCCTATTTGTGATATTAATACTTCCTGGGGTAGAAGGAAGACAAGACACTTTGGTTTATCATCACAGTGATTCAGTGTATCTTCCATTTCAGCTACCTAATCTTGCTCTGAGCAGTGGATTTTTCAGTGTGGTGCTTAGGGGCAACATTTTTGATAGATCTAGAAGTTGCAATATTTCCTCTAAAAGAGTGATTTCAGACTGAAGAAAAAATTTTATTCAACTTGAAAAGGGAATATTTTAATTTTGAGCATTCCCTGGTCATCTCTGTTGGATATTTTCTTCTCTTGGGGTTGTTTTCCCTCAATTATCTGTGTGCTGTAGCTTCAGAAAAGTGGATTACTGATGAATAACTGTATGAAAGCCACTCTAGGGAGCAAATTTCCTTCTACAACAGGGTAACCCACCTAGCTGATCAAGGGCAGCCAGGAGATGGAATCTTTTGGACTTCAGCAAAACTTTTGATACCGTCTCTCACAGTATCCTTCTGGACCAAAATCCAGCACCCAGCTGGATGAAAACCACATCATGTGATGGGTGAGCAACTGGATCATGGATTGAGCACAAAGGGTTGTAGTGGATGGGATGACTTCAGCTGGCATCTGGTCTCTAGTGGGGTTCCACAGGGCTCCATTCTTGGCCCAGTTCTCTTCAACATTTTCAACAACTTAGAAATAGGACTTGAAGGAACACTAAGGAAATTTGCCAATGACACTAAATTGGGAGGAGTTATCAATCTCCCTCGAGGGCAGAGAGGCCCTTGTGAGACCTTGACAAATCAGAGGGCTGGGCAACCACCAACCATATAAAATTAAGGCAGGAAAAAGTGATGGATTCTGCAACTCAAATGGGGCAAACCTCCTTGTGTGTATAGACTGGGAATGAGATGATGGAGAGCAGCACTGTGGAGAGGGACCTGGAGTCCCTGGTCAATGTCAAGTTTGACATGAGCCAGCAGTGCCCTGGCAGCCAGGAGGGCCAACCCTGTCCTGGGGGGCATCAGGCACAGCATCACCAGCTGGGCAAGGGAGGGGATTGTCCTGCTCTGCTCTGAGCTGGGGCAGTGTGTTGGTTTGCCCTGGCCCAGTTTCTGGTAGCAGGGGGGCCACAAATGTGGCTCCTGTGAGAAGCTGCTGGAAGCTTCCACCATGTCCAGCAGAGCCAAAGGCTGATGGCTCTGGAGATGGACATGCTGCTGGCCAGGACTGGGCCAGTGAGAGAGGTTCATAATGCCTCTGTGATGGCAGATTTAAGAAGGAAATAAAAAAATTCAGGAGTTTTCACTCGGTGTTAGAGAGGAGGTTGTGAGAACTTGTGAGGGAAACAACATGGAGACACCAAGGTCAGTGGAGAAGTAGTGGGAGAAGGTGCTCCAGGCACTGAAGCCGAGATTCCTCTGCAGGCTCATCTCAAATGCTGGGGGCAGTTTTGGGTGCCACAATACAAAAAAAGACATTAAACTGCTAGAGAGCATCCAAAGGAGGGCAACAAAGATGGTGAAAGGCCTTGAAGGGAAGTCATATGAGGAGTGGCTGAGGGCACTTGGTCTGGTCAGCCCAGGGAAGAGGAGACTGAAGGGAGACATTGCAGTCTGCAGCTTCCTCACAGGGGAAGCAGAGAGGCAGACACTGATCTCTGTGCTGACCAGTGACAGGAGTCAGGGAAAAAGCACAAAGCTGAGTCGGGGAGATTTAGGTTGGATATCAGGAAGACTTTTCATGCAGAGGGTGTTTGGGCAGTGGAACAGGCTCGCTGGGGAAGTGTTCACAACATCAAGCTTGTCTGAGTCCAAGATACGTTTAGACAACACTTTCAGGCACCTGCTGTGATTCTTGGGTTGAAAACTCTTAACCCTTGCACAGGGTCAAGGGGCCTAAGGGATTCTGAGAGTCCCTTCCAACTCAGCATATTCTATGATTCTGTGATTCTGTGATACTGTGCAGCACTAAATTAAAAAACGATCAAGCAAAACTTAATTTTATGTTCTTTACTTACACTCCAGAGGAAAAAAGGACATTCCTTGTGCTGCACAGGAGTAACAGAAACCAGATTTGGTTTCCAGAGGTTTCTGCTGAGCACTCAGTCACCAGCTCGCAGCCAGCTGGCCCCTTGGGAAGGTAGGTCAGACCTGGACATGAGCACAACCTTACTGGACAAAGAGCAACAACGAAAACCAGCAATGTCCAAAAAGGCGTTCAATAAAACTGCTGCCTCTGGGCACCCCAGTAAAGCCAAGTTCTTCTCTTGAGTTTTTGTGTGACTATCCCTCTTGCTAAGCTGTATACGATATGTTGCTCTTCAGCCATGCCCAATAGCAATTCTTCAACAATTCTCTTCCTGCAGGAGGAGGTTTTTGGTGGTGCTACTCCTGACCTCTGGGATTTAAGAAGGGAAGAGGAAAATCTCTGCAAAGGTGCTGTGTGAGCTGTGACAGCACTGTTAGTACTCAGCTGTGTCAAGTAGTGGAGGGGAGGGGGAGTTATAGCTTTGACTCTTCTTCTGTTCTTTTATAAACTGACCTAGACTCACTCACCCTGCAGGTTTTAACCTGTTTGGGCACAGGAAACATCATTCATCCCAGTTTCAAACATGAACAGCAGAGTGCCCAATTTTAAGGCTCTGCAGTTGTAGCACAGATATTTCTTCAAACCAGGTCTGGCTGACGCAGCCAAACCCACCTGTACATTAGCAGGGACTTGTGCCCATCCCAAAAGCTTCTTTAGTCACTGCTTATCCTAAGAGCTACCACTGAGGTTTCAGACATGCCATCAAACTCTTCTTACAGTGAATACATCTACAGTAGACAATTTGATATAATTTTAACTAGTTTCTAGTAATTCTCATACACTAACTATCATGGACTTATCAACTTTAAAAAATGACAAGTTGAATACTAATTATTACATTCTCATTAAGAAGGTACTATAAAAGAGGTAGTGTCATATGTTAAAATATACATTATAATTAAATTATATACATTATAATTAAATAAAAAATGAAATATTCCTACATTTTGATCTTTATATAATTAATAATTTATTTTGGCCTTAACCTTTGGGGATTATACTTACAGTGGCAAAAAATGGTTCTGTATACATATATTCTAAGAAAATGTTATATAATGTGTCTTTTCTTTTTCACATATATGAAGATACAATGTTTGGAGGATGTAGGGATCTATCATTGCTGCAGTACAGGAACATTTGTGATGGGACCTCCAAAAGCCAAAACCAGAATGTGTACCATGCTGGAAAGAACAAACTGGTGTGGTCAATGTTAATTTCCATTTTTTGCCATTCATAAAACGGGCATGGTACATTGCTAGTTTAGACAAAAAGGCTGAGATTTCCAACCCCAAATTTCCTTAACTATATTTTTGTAATCTCACACAGATAGCATGATGTTAAATCCACTGGCTGTGTCAACTTTAAAAGTTAAAAAGACATTATATGTTATATCTATTACTAAAGAAAGGCAATTAGGAGCTGGTTGCAGCAGTTCACTGAGATGTAGCAATCATGGCTGCTTCAGAAAAATAAAGGAAGCCACCTTCAGGGAAGGTAATGATGCAGTATCCTGTTGTCTCTAAACTAATACACAAAGAAATATATATTCAAATCAAAAAGGAAAGGATGGGTAACCTGGCACCACTATAAACCTTCTGGACAAAGGTTTGCCTTCTTGTTAAAACTATATACTTTGTAAATACACTAGAAGTGTATGAAGAAGAAGACATTTTATGAGGGGCAAGGACAGGTCTTCTGTAAACCAAGCTTGTTTTCACTTCAATGTATCATTAGTTAATATTCCTAACTAGGGACAAAGAAAGAAAAGAAAAGAATGTAAACACTAATGCCTCTTACATCTTTAAACTTCATTTACATGTTAAAGTTGTCATCAGAGGAAAGCAGTTTATGTCATTTCTTCAGAGCCATTTCGTTCTGAAAACTTGCTATCAGCTGTCCTTCTCTGTTCACTCAGTTTGAATGAAATAATCCAGAAGAAAAAACAAAATACCTATCTGCAATCCACAGTACCAATACATTTGCTAGAAAGGAATAAAACTTATGTATAAAAGATTCTCTAATTCCTATCAAGGCTTATAAACTTTTAATTTACCTGATTAAGGTAGTCCATGCAAGCACTGTGCAACAAAATTTTCCTGTCAATTTCTGATTTAAAGACAAATATTAGGTATTTCTTCTCAGAGGATTCAGATCTGGGAGGAATCATCATGCAGCCCTGTGGAAGTCAGTAGTGAAATGCAACTGCTCTTGGAGATGAGAAGCAGGAAAATAAACTAGAGGCTTGTGTTAGGATATTCAAGTTGCTCTCAAATTAATGTGTACCCTGCCTTTAATTTCTGTAGTGAAAAATGACTAACAGTCTCTCCATCTTTAGAAAGTCAGTCTCCAAAGCCTCTGTCAGAGGATTGCAATCAACATTTTGTTGGCTTAAAACCTCCCAAGCTTCTGCCTTAAAATGTGGGTCCCTATTTCAGACTGTACAGTCTTGTCCTACCCACATGTGGCAGCTCAAATCAAACGCTTTGCAATGCTTTTGCTCTGAGGGATGATTGGTAACAGTCCCTACTCCCAGTTAGGATCATGTACGTTGGTAATATGTTTTCTTTTAGCAGAAGCTGCTACCAGCTAATACACAAGTACATCCTTGGGAAGAGAAGCACTCCCTGCTCTTTGGCGTGGGACAGCTCCTCATCTTTCAACACAAGCTGTTGGCAATGCTTGCTCCTGTCAGCACAGACAGCTCTTGCTATCCAGTGTGGAAACTCTTCAAGGCCTGAGAATGATCAATTTTTTAATGTTTTTCCCCACTAAATTTTAGAGCAAAGTGCAAACTTTACAGTTTGTTATAACCCTCAGAAAAGCGGACTGAATTGTTTGCAAAATCAATTAAGTGCTGTGTTTGCACAGAGAAAAGAAGGAGCAGTGTTTGAAAAGGGCTTCTCTCTCTTGGCAACGGCAGCACGTGTCAGACACTGGCCAGAATGAGAGATTTTAATTCCCTGTCTCAGTGAAAAGAAATGGAGGTGAGCCTAGAAGACAAAAGATAGATGTGGAAGCGGGACAACACGGCTGGCAGAGGAGAGCAGCGGGATGGCAGAGTCTGGAGGAGAAAGGCTGGCTGTCTTGGGATGTTGGGCCCTTTTCCAGTTGTTTCTTTTTTCTTTTTCCCTGCTGATTAGGTCTCCACACAGCAGACAGGTAAATTTGGGCTCCTTTCCATGGTCTTCTGCTTTGAAAGAAAAATCGCCCTAGTCTTCCTGGTCTGCACAAGTGGGTGGTTGTGGGATGCAAACCAGGGTACAGGCTGGTTGGAGCCACACAGCATTTTTGGCACTGGCTTCTCCTCCTGCCAAGTTTCTGCAGTCCCACTCTACCATGGGAACCGCCTGCCTGTAGTCTTTGATTCTGCGGTGCAAACAAAGCACTCTTTATTCATGCAGAGAAGGAAAGTGAGCTCATATGAGCCAGTGGCTGAGAATGATCAGATGGTCTAGTGCCTGTGCAGTTCCCATCTCACACGTCTGCTCCTCTGCACCCTCGACACAGGGACCACAGGGGACAGGCTTCCAGGTGAGACACACCACAGCTGCAGCAGCACATACACCAGGATTCACACTGGAAGGCAAAGAGAATGGGTCTTGATTGGGCAAAAGGGAAAATAGGACAGTTGATCTCCAGACTGATGTGGTTCTCCAATGGATTTATCCCAACTCGTACATTCAAGGTCAAATGTAACACATGCTGCTGAATTTGGATTCTGATCTCCCAACACTTGGAATGCTTGTAGCTACTCAGACTCAGTTTTAATTTTAATTCCTCTCCATTTTATGTCATTTCCTGAAAATGACACCTTTGGTAATGTTGGAGAGGCAATATTATTTTAGCTGTTCTTTCTGGCCTATCAGGAAAGTTATGTTAAATTAAAATGTACTGGCTTAAATTGAGATTGAGCTTCAGCCACCAACCAGCTGAATGCATTTCTCACCAATATGCTGAAGAAGCAGTTAATTCTACCATGTGCATCCAAGGGCACAGCTAAAATAATCATCCATACATGGCAGAGTTCCCAAGATGCAACTTTTTATTGTTTCTTACAGTGTGGCCATGTAAATGCAGACACATACTTACCAAAAATGGGAAGAATTGTGGAGACAATGTTGTCAGAACAAAGGAGACGAAACAGACAAAACTTAAACAAATGCAGTTTTACTTCTAAAAATAAAGTGTGGTAGTATTGCCACTTTCAAATAAGAAATAGAAAGCTATGTAGTATAGTAAAAAGTATTTAGATCTTGTGGTGTTATAGTCACATTTGATAACAAAAAATTGGAATAAAATAGTACCTACCATTTAAATTTTTTGGTCAAGACATATAGATGTGCTCTAAAAATAGTAATGAAACAACTGTCACCATTCCTAAGAGATACAGGAGTATCATGGCAGGAAAAATTTTAATTAAAATAATTTTAACTGGGTGCCCAGCCACAGAAACTTTAAGATAGCTTCGCAGCTGATGCAAATATTCCAAACCTTACACACCAGTTATATACCCTCTGGATTTCTTAATGTTTTCAGAACAGTTTCCTTCTCTTTTCTGTGACTAGAAACTCCACTGTGTAGTACAGAACATTACATTTTTTTCAAGGCTATAACCCAGAGCTTTCTCATTATTGGATTTCTGATTTGAGGTGTTAGAATATGACCTAAGTTTGATGTGTGTTTTCCTACAGATCAGAGGAGTTGAAAACTCAGCTGTAGAGTGATGGGCATGGCTGTGCTTCCAATTCATGGGAAAGGGGAGTATATTGAGTGATTTGTTTTCCATTTGCTTGTCCAAAGAGATGCTTTATCAGAATTAGTTGAGCTGTGGCCACATACAAAGTAAGAGAAACTTTTGCATACATGCAGTGTAAACCCTGTGTATGTATCCACTTCTCGTTGGCAGTAACTCCATAGATGCTTTCAGATTTTTCAGGAAGATTTTAAACCTGTTTTAGAAAATCACTGCTACTAAAGAATTATTATTATTATTATTGTTTCAGACATTTTCACTGAAAATTGCAAGATGAATATGCACAGCTTTGTTTCAGTGAGGAGCTTAAGAAGTCAGTGGGTAACACTAACAATGGGGCGATACATTTAGATTGCTAGGAATTTTTTTTACATTTGGCAGTCTGTCCCTAGCCATATTAATTCCCAGAAAAAAATATGGCACATATTTATTTTTCCAACGTATCAGAGGAGCACAGCAAAGACCTGGCCAATATCAAAGCTTCTATTGCCCACTGTAATCCCTACTGAAAGGTGAAAGTTAGTTATGCATTAGGTACACATTGCAGTTTATGTAGTCATGCCCCATTGATCAACTACCCCTGCAGCACTGAAGTCACTTGACATTCCTTTTTGCAGCAGTATTCTGATGAATGTGAATTTCAAAATGTCTGGCTCTCTGTAATCACATTTCATGGGTTTGCACTGGGTCTGAGATAACATGAAGTGTCATTTTATGTTGTAGTATTTACAGTTGTTGTCAGTGACAACAATTAATGCTCCAACTGAAATATTTAAGTAATAAGGAGAATCTCCAAATTACTGTGCTTTAAGAAAAGTGTAGACACACAATAATTCTGTTTTCAAAACAGGGTGTCCAGAAAAGACCTTATAGTATTTGGTCAGCATTTTTGCAAATGCTCACAAAGCCCAATTCACAGGGTACTGAAGCATCTGAAATACCACTTGATCAGGAGTGGTGGGGTCTTGTGACCTCTGAAAATACATCCTCAATACTTTGTTCTCTAATATTAAACTGGTAACATGAGACAAAATATATCTGCTGTATCACTCAGTTACTACTTTCTGGTGCCTTGCATCCTCTCTTGGGGCATCACAGGACACCCATGTGGCTCAAGCATAAATGAATCTTTTTCTCACAGTGAGAAAGTGAGATAAGATAGGAGTTATCATCTCCAGCTGATATACTCTTCTAGAAAATACTGATTCTGGAGGAATATACATATCTACATTGCATATGTGTCTGTAATTACTGCTATAGGTAACCTGAGACTGGGCTCTGAGGGTCTCTTTTATCCCCTGAGGGTCTTTTATCTCCTTTCTATCAACTTTTTCTTAATTCTCCCCTTGTGCTTATACTGTTGCTCTGAGTTAACCAAGCACAACGCAGAAGACTTTGCATTCTAGTGTGTGATTTTTCTGATACAATCTATAGAGGATTTAAACAAGAAACCTATAAATATCCTCCTGTTTGGTCTAGCATGCAGATTCTTCCTAACATGTTAAAATCATCTGGATAAACTTCCTTGATGCTTTCACAAAAAGAAATTCCAGGGGAGGTTCAGGAAACTTGATCAGTGCGTTGGCTGTTGCTGCAGAGCTACTTTATATAACCAACACGTGGGTAAATTACACACTTCAGAGGATCAATGGTTTTGTAAAGGAAGTCACGTCTCAGAAATCCCTTGTAACTTTTGAAGCTGCAGTCTGTCTTAGGCTCCCTGGATTTCCAGAAAGCTCTTAAGGAAAGGAGGCAGCCTTTGCATACAAGGGAAGATAACTCATAACTCCATGATAGTTAAACAGCTGATATACAAGGACAGGAGAAAAAGGTTGGTTTTAGTTATGGAGAGGGACATCAGCAGCACATTATGGTGAAATGTGGTAAGGCTAATGTGATGAGATAGGCTGTTCAGCACAGTCATAAAGAAACTGGAAGGGCACAAGCAGCAAGGTGAAGAAATCCTCCAATTATGTCAGTTTTTAGAGGATAGGAAGAATGAATTGCATGTAGCCCTTATTGGACTGAGTGACTGGAATTTCGAATGAGGGTTGAAATTCAATTTTAGTTCAGTATTAAGTGGTGTTCATGAAAAAAACATGCTCCCAATTTAAATATTAACCGATGGATTCTGAACAAACTATTATAACTCACAAATAAGAATTTACTTATTTATGTGTGGGTACATCAGAAGTGATCAGAAAGCAAGAATTGTGTTGAAAGTTACTGTCAAAGATGTAGAAGATAGATTACACCAGTGTGTTCCTGAATACTTCCCTAACACAACCCCATTATAGACATGATGTGCAGTTCTGCACCTCCAACTCAAAAGGGGCGAAATGAAGTTAGAAGAGGTCTAGTGAAAGCTGTCAAGGTGTGGAAGATCTTCCCCAACTTAGACCAGGACTCTTCAGTTTGGAAAAGGGATAACTGGAGAGAGACTGAGTCCTAAAAATCATGGAGATGGTGAGGCTGTATTGGCTCTTTGATTGTTCTCCCAAGAGAACTGGCCAGCATGCCACATTAGAAGTAGGGATGCTTCAAATAAAAGGAAAACAAAGTTTCTCCTCCTCCAATGTGAAGCTAAATGGTTGTAAGAAATGTCTTGCCAAGGGGTGGTGTGAACAGGGCTGGCGTACACACACTCAAAAAGCAGCCAAGCACTCCCAGAAGAGTATCCATTGAAGGTCATCACATACAAAGCCTGCGATATCTGCCTAAGGAAGCCAACAAACTGGTGGATGGAAAGGATGGAAAAATGTTCTGGGAATGTATGACAGCGTGAGTGAGCTGCTGTGCGCTTTTCCAGGTATTAGCTGTTAGTCCGGCCGTGCCTTTGGCACAACCCTGCAGAACTGTTACACCATTTTCTGCCCTGGCAGAAGCCTGGCGCCTTCCAAGTATTTCTCTGAGGATATCAAGGAGGTTTATCCCTCTGGTTACTTTGTTTCACGTTTGTATCACAACGCGAAGCAGAACACAAATTGAAAAGAAAGCCGCTGTTTTGGCTTTTCGCATAAGATAGTTTCAACACTGCTAAGCTTCACTTTCCTCAGTACACGTGGAATGCCAAAAGCTTTGCTGCTTTTGCAGTGGCAGAGTCACTCGTTAGCCACAGGCTGGCTTTCTCCAGTGTGTGATTCTGCACTGTTTGTGTATGCAGCACACAAACTCTGCACAGCAGGTGTCGTGTTCAGCTCCTTCCTAATATGTTTGGATGAGATGCTCCTAATTAGTTATCCTTGCAAACAGAGTAAGAAAATGTGGTAACTATGGTCACGTGGGCTGCCTACCTAGTAGCCCAATTAAGTCTTTGTTCTGTGGGATCTGGCTGGAAGTCACTGCCTGTGTGAAATAGAAACAGTTTATGTATACTTTTTTATGGGCAGCCCAACACGGCTTCTGCAAAGAAATATAATGATACTTCAAGCACGCTTGTGCAGACTTCTGTGTATTTTGCATATACAGATAATCTTTAATGCTTGCATAAAATATTTGGTGTCAGTAATTAATGTTGGAGCTGCAGCTGGATGTGTTCAAGAGTGGTCTAAAGACCATAGTAAGAGCTGAAGGTCTGAACTCTTGAGTATCAGCAACCTCACCTAGAGGGTTCAGCCAATACACTCTGTATCAATCTGAGATGTCAACAATGAAAAATAAAAGAACACTGACTAAGTTGCCCACCATGAAATATTTTCATCTACCTGAAGCTTGTTCTCCTTGTCTGGATTCTTGTAACACAGTTCTCATACACACCAGACTGTTTCTCTAGAGACCTGATGGGCAAGGCCCTGCCCATGAGTAAGCTGACTCAGCACTGTGATGTTAGAAAACAAGCCCATCAGGCTCATTTAAATCGGGTGGTAGCCCATTTGAAGCTTTTCAGCCCATAATGTAGACAAATGCATGTGAACAGAGAACAAATACCTAAGCTACACCTGATGCAAGCCTCAAGGTCACATGTCAGGCACTGGCAAGCCGTGAGCTGCTCTCGTGTTAGTCCTGCAGAGGCTGAGCTGCAGCTCCAGTCGAACTTGCACCTGCTTGGAAGTGTGCTGAGCTCTACTGGTGTCACAGAGAGCTGCCCTTCGGAGCCTTGGGGGCTGTGCTGGTGCAGTTGTGCCAGATGGTGGCTATGTATAGCATGGAGAAAGTTGATGTGGAATCTGGCTTGAGCTACTGAAACCCTAAATATGCCTCACTTTAAAATAAACGTCTGATATGAATAACATCTAAATTGAGGGTCTTATCCAAACACAGTATCAAATGGTGGTCTAATCCTACGGCTATTCTCAATTACTGAAAAGTCAGGATACATCCTTGTCTGGGATGCTATATTGGAAAGTCTAGGATTCTTTTGTAACCCCTGAGACTAGATAGCTCCAGGCAAAGGAGCTTTAAAATAGCAACTCCAAAATTGCCAGAAGCATACTATTGCTAGCTAGCTTTACTTGACTCTATATAAGCAGTGATGACCTAGCTTGTGGCTTGGCATAATTTTAGAGAACATGGCAGACAATAGAGGAAACTCTGCCAACACTAATATCACATTTCTAAGAACTGTCTAAGCATTATTAGTTCAAATTAGTTGTATGGGGTAAATGAAATTTTACCTAATAAGTACCATTTTCATGAAAGAAGCAGTGAATTAAAAATGACTAGTAGAAGTCATGTTGAATTTAAAAAGGTTCTTGCTGTTAAATTCTCCCCTTCCCTTCAACTGGACTTGATGGGATCTACCCAGAGTAAAACAAAATAAATCTGTCTTGCTGCAGAGGGTCTGACTCTCATTCAAGTTTGCAGAATTTTCACTTCAGACTAAATGGGTGCAGGAGTTCCTATTTCCTTCAGTCAAGCTGTACTAGATGCCACTCAGAAGTGCCTATGTGAAGAAATATATTTGTTAACCAAGACCTGCTGTCGGGTCACTTGTGCATGTCCCTCCCTAACTGGACTCACTTGGGCTGCACTGCATGTTTAAAGGCTTAGCTTGATTTCCCTTTGAATTCCAAGCTCTTTGTGGAAAAGTATCTCAGTGTGGCATATTCGACTTCAGAGGCTTAGTCGCACTCTGTGATACAGTGGCTAAAGGTTTTAAAATTGTATCTTAATCAGACAAAATTGAAGCCTTTGTGCTCATGAACCTAAAGAAAAACTTTATGCTACTAACTGGGAGAATGACAAGATTAACAGAATTTAAGAAAAAAAAAAACCAAAATGAAAAAAACCCAATGCAAATGCCATTTCAAAGTAGGGATTTAACTTCATGTTTGTTCTCAAAAGCATGACCAGAGAGTTCATGCAGTGTGAGCTCTGTTCCTCTAGGTTATGAATTCCCTTGCACAAGCAGCTATTTAAAATACACAAGGCAGAGGAATAGTCTGATGAAAATGTGAAGCTCTGAGGAACTGAATTGATCTCTAAAGATTTTTCCTTTGTGGGAATTTAGTGTAATGCATGGACTTTTCATTATAAATCTGAGAAGACAAATTTTGCTTCCTTGTCTGTAGCTAATGGCTTCCTGCCAGCACTCATGGTATTTCTGACATATTTAAAATACCGATTATTTGAAGTAATGGTGACCCTCTGCCCTTCTAAAACTTTTAGCTTTGCACATAGGGAGTGAAGCTGAAAAGCAGATGGTGAAATTAGGAAACTGAATGCTGATACTTGCCTTAGTATAATGTCCTCTAACTCTAGAATTATGAATTTTGTATGGGTTCATTTATTTTGTGTTTCTTTTTTTTTCTTTTCCTTCTATGGAATTTGTCTGGAGTCTCTATTTTTGCCTAAAGGAGAAACCTAGAGATCTGTAAATCAACATAGTCTATGTTTTCTTAAAATATAAACAGTATACAGCATGCTCCAGTTCCTGCTAGAAGTCTCTTAAACTAACAAGCCATTTGAGTCAATCATTGTAATAACTTAAGGGAAGTGCATGGTCTGCACAGTTCTTCCTCTTTCTTGCAGAGTCATTTGTCTTTTAAAAATGAGGTTTTGGCACCCACAACACTTCTAGACAAGTAAACATATTTTCTAGAAAAACACTTATTCAGTATAAATTATCCTTTCATTTGACAGCCTTCAAAATTATATACCCACTTGCTGTCAAGTTTACATTATTTTTCTCTTTACTTAAAGAAATTGCTTATGTAAATCAACATGTGAGTAAGGACGTAGATATGAATTCCTTCGCATCTAAAATGGCTTTAGCCTTAGGACCACTCTGCATTTACCTGGCTGAGCATCCCTGTACTTCTGTCTCTGCATCTGGAAACAAACTGGTGTCAGAGGATGTGAGGAGTACAGGAATAAGAGGAGCTCAATCCCAACAACCTTGCTAATGCACTTAGTTCACTGTGGCTCTCACTGGAAGCTCACTTAACTAAAGAACCTGTGGGCAACTGAAAGCTGAAATCCTGATCTGAAGGCACTTTCTGCACAGATTACACTGGAGGCCACCCACCTGTGGGTGGGTTTTCCCTCCTGGTGAACAAGGCAGTTCAAACTTCTGTATTAGGGGCAAAACTGACTTCACCATGTAGAAAAAAACAGGGAGAGCAAAGGGACACAAGCAATTTAAAGAAGAGTACTTCAGCTTTTGGGGAATGCTGCATCCATTCAGATGAGATGAACTGTCATCCTCCCCCTTACAGTATTTGTGCAAGGAATTCTGTTCATCAACCATACCTTTTTATGCACTGGGTCTATCAATACCTACTGTATTAGCCTTAACATAAACTGGAGTGTCATGTCTTCCAGTAATGTCCACAAGGTCTTTTCTTTTCCCCAAAATACTTGCTATTTTCCTTTCAAAAATCTAAGCTTAGTTCTATTTTTTCTTGCCAGTAAGATGCCTTAAGGCTTTGTGCCCAGGAAGAAACATTTTTCTTTTAATATCACATTTAGACAAGTGACAAGTAAATTCTTTAAATGAAGCTAAGCAATAAAGGACAGGAGCTCTGCAGCATTCATTCCTGTCTTGCTCCCTCTTGGGGTACCTGAAGCCATATGTATTGACAAATTGAGTGACTGTTTTCTGATGATTTCAGGTGAAACTGATTTTCTGTTGAGCTGTTTCTAGCTCAGCCTCAATTCCAGTGCTATAAAACTGAAGAAAACATAAAACCAGGGTCAGGAACAACATCAGAAAATGATCAGTATGTATTCTGACACTAAACAAAATATACCCAATTATTCTTCTTGCAATTTTGTTTACAAGTCCTGTTACTCTGGAATTCATGTATATATCACAGAACAGTGATTAAGTTCTGTAGACTTAAATTCACTAAATGGACTGAATCTACTCATTCCTAGCCATGGTTTTCAGACTTCAAATCATGCATGTAGGTCCCACTTACCCAGCCAATATTCCTTTTTAAGAAGTATTTAAACAGGTCTGGCAAGAAAAGACTCCAAAGCAACATAGTTTTACTTGTTAGGGTTTTGTCCTATCAGTTGTACTGTTTTGTAGTATCTTTGTGTCCATTGTTAATACACCCTAACTCTACTGATAATGAGAGCGACCTATAGGAAAAAACAAGTTCATTTAAGAGTATGGCTCTTTTAATAGTCAGATGCAAATATAAATCATGTTTTTCACTTGTTGGTGCATTCAGATAATTTATTTTTTTCACTTTTCTTGTTTTTTATAATAAAAAAGTCATATGCTTAAATACAGGATAGCTCAGAAAGAGCTAAGAGATAACAAATTGCTATCCCAGCTACAGAGATTTTATCACTCTTTTAATTGTCCTGTGATGTTCTTCAGTTCTGGAAAAGTAGATAAGACTAATACATCATAATCATTACATCACACACCACCACTATGAGTCAATATTATTTTGGACTGTATGAGACTAGTAAAACTGCATGCTGTATATGGCTTTCTACTAAGTGTGTTACATCAGAAGTTTTATTACTCCTATTCACAAATGTATCTCTTGCTGAAATAACTTTTTGCAAATGTCACTTTGAGACCATTGATTCTTACTGGTCCCTATTGGACAGTTGAACACTATTCCTAAATTCTTAAGTGCTTTGTCTTGCTGGTTAGACATCAGGAAGGTGATTCTTACCAATTCTTACCTAGTCTCCAGTTTTGGACTCAAGTTTTTGGAAAAAGTCTTGTTCTGCTACCTTGTGATCATAGCTTTTCCTTCTTACATTGCTGTTTCCAGATGTTCATCCACATTAGGTTTCAACTGTCTCTGATATGACATTCACTCACTCATCCAACAACTTAGATTTCTGTTTATTCTCTGTGTTGGTTTTGCACAGCCTGGTTTTTGGTAGCGGGGGGACACAGAGATGGCTTCAGTGAGAAGCTGCTGGAAGCTTCCACCATGTCCAGCAGAGCCAATCCCTGTTGGTTCTGAAGATTGACATGCTGCTGGACATGCTGGGCCAGTGAGAGATGGTGCTAATGTCTGTGTGATAACATATTTAAGAAGAAAATCAAAACAAAATGGGGCGTGTGCAGTTTTTTTTCTAGCCAGAGAGGAGGAGGAGGTGAGAACATGTGAGGAAAACAAGATGGAGACACCAAGGTCAGTGGAGAAGGAGGGGCAGGAGATGCTCCAGGCGCCGGAGCTGAGATTCCTCTGCAGCCGTGGTGAAGCTCATGGTGGAACAGCTGTGTCCCTGCAGCCCATGGGGATCCACAGAGAGTGCAGAGATCCACCCACAGCNTCCTCTCCCAGAGCAGGGGAGGAAAATCTCAGTGATGGACTGACCAAACCTCCTCTGCCTGCTCTGTCGGTGGGAAGGAGGGAGGGGCTGGGGGGAAGAAAAGGTGTTTTTAAGGGCTTATTTTACTTCTCGTTGTTCTCCCCTGATTTTGTTTGTAATAAATTCACTTTTTACCTCTAAGTTCTGCCTGGTTTGCCCTTGGAGTGTTTTCTTCTGGTCCTTATGTCAACTCATGAAACCTTCATGAAATTTTTTCTCTCCTCTGCCCAGCTGTGGCAGGGGAGGGTGACTGAGCGATTTTTGTGGGTGTCTGGCATTGGGCCAGTGTCAAAGCATGACACTCTCTCACAACCCTTCATTATTACAGTCTTTCATTATCAATTTCCACCTTATATGCCCGGGAATTCACCTTCTTTACAACCCTGTCCACTGCTTCTCTAACACAAGCTGATCTATTGTCATAACTGAAATATGACTCAAACCTACCAGCCTTACTTCCACTACTGCACATTAAGTCTGATTCAGTGCCAGCTGGCAGTGGATGGGAAAACCCAATTACTTAACTGAGTTTCTGAATGAGTCTGGAAAATGATAATTTGCTCACATACTAAAATTTGTTATATTCAAATAAGAATAATAGTGGCTCTCATGACTTCTGATACTTAATATTTCACATCCTAGAAGTCCCATTTTATTTCTTAGACTAATATGGTTACTGTTAACTTTAGGAAAAAAGGGGAGAGTTGTATCACTGAATTTGATGAATCTGCTTTGGGCCTTCTGATCTTGAGGGGAAGATGTCTCAGAAATAGTAGTAGTGTGGCTTAAATTATTCTTCTTGAAACAAATATCAATATGTACACCCCAACTTCCAAGTAGCCGGATCCTAATTTTACACATGGAATTAGCAGGGCTTGTGAGCAAATTACAAAATAATTTTCTTTAATGATTTTCAGACATAACATTGAAAAATACTCCAAATTCTGTATATGGGATTGTAGGAGGGACTAAAGGCAAAGGCAAGTGCTGAGCAAATGCCACTCTTCAGACAAAGTGTTCCCGTGGTTTCTTTCTCTGCCTCCTGACACAACATTGGTCATAGTACCAGTACCCTCAGTCTGCAGAACAGATTTATACCATCAGATTTAGGAGAACAGATTACATTTACTCTTTAATACAACACAGGATCATGGGATAATTCAGGCTGGAAAGATCTCAGGAGATCTGTATTTCCATCAGTCGGGCAGGCATCAGCCAGTGTCCTTGCATCAGGTCATCTTTCCTGTCCAGGGGCACCACTTGGCATTAGTCCTTGATGAATTCACCTGTTTCCTCCTGTCCTATTCCTCCAACCTGCCTAGGTCCCTATGGATTATACCCCTAAATTCTGTACCCTGAATGTATCAACAATTGCTTCCAAATTTGGTGTTATTTCCCAACTGGATGAAAGTGCAGTCAGGCCATTGATGAAGTTGTGAAGCAGACAGGCTGCAGGAAAAGACCCAGAGTACTCCATTTGCCACTGGCTTCTAGATAAAATATGACCCACTAACCCCTATCCTTATGAGCCTCTTGAATGAGTTTTTAGATGGATAGTTGCCCATTCATCCAAACCATAACATTCTAACTTGGATACAAGAATATTATGCAAGACTGTGCTGAAAGCCTTGGTGAAGTCAAGATAAATGACATGCAGTGCTCTGCTTTTGTCCAGAAATGGAGATGCTGATCACAGCAGGCAATCAGGTGGGCCAGACCTAATTTGCACTAAGAAAATCCATGCTTACTTATCCCCCCTGAGACCCTTAAAGTGGGACAGATTAGCCTGTAGGTCTTTGGGTTGACCTTTTGGCATTTATTGTTTTTAAGATAATATGATTTTTGCCTGTCTTTAGCCATCAAGCAGCTCCAGGGGTACAGCTCTAGGGAGTCCTTGAGAGGGAGGCTTTGCCAGGTGGTGTCCTTGCCCTGTCTTCCCTTCAGACACTTTGTTTGGATGAACAAAGTTGAGTTGGCACAGAAAGCAGTGTGTTGCTTTGGGTTTCCCTTTTTAGCACAATGGTAAACTTCCATCAAACAGAGAGGAAACTTAAATTATGCTGCTGTCAGCACAAGCAGCACAGATGGAATGAAGCCCTTTACTTGTGTGCCCAAATGCTCTTATGGGTAAAATGTCAGTGTGTGGCTGTAGAACTGGGGAAAAGTAGGAGATATGAGACTGGGTTAGGAAGCTGCTGCTGTACACAAGGTGACAAAATTTTCCCAATTTAAACTTCTCCTTCTGAAAATACTTAAGTAACTTTCTTTAGTGACCTTTACAAATTATTTTAAAAAAAGGCTCTAAATTTTCCCTTTGTTTCTATATGGTCAGAGCATTTGGCAGAGGTTTTTCACAACTGAATCATTCAAAATTCAACAGATTTTACTCACATGTCCAATGTAATCACTTTTGGGCTGAGGTTGAGTGTGGAAAATTGAAGCCAAAAGGAATTTGAATTATGAGCAATGGGAAAAGGGTTAGGGAGGCAGGAGAGCAGCTGGATTTCTAACTACATCACAAAGAGCCTCACAGCTACAACTGCTTTCCTATTCTATTTCCACATGAATTGACAGCACATATTTATATAGACAATATTGAAAGGAATTTTCAAAGTTGCAAGTGGAAGTGGTCTGCAAACATCAAAACATCAGGCAGTGTTTTGCTTGTGTGGAACCAATCACTCAGGAGAAGAGAAGGGGAAAAAGAAATCTGTTGACATGGTTGACTTAACAAGTGGGTGCAGAAAGTTTATATGCAGAAAGTTTATTCATGAGCTGGAGCAAGTGGCATCCTCTAGATAACTGTATTTACCAAGGTCTGCTGAGAAGGGAGGGTTGAGGATATGGCACAGTGTGGGTTAGTTCAGTGACTGTCCATGGAGCAGTGACAGGGATGATGCCATACTGAAGTGAAAATTTACCCTACAAAATGCCAGACTGGTTTCTGAGAAGGGATAACTAAGTGGGAGGGAAAGCTGACTTGTCTCTGAGTATTTCAGTGTAGGCTGAGCCATGCCACTTCAAAATATTCTGGATTGCCTGTGTGAAGAAAGATGGCATGAACACAGGTAACGGTGCCCAGGGACAGCAAAGCGAGCACTGATGTCTCTGTAAAAGCTGCTGCTCCCTGGTCCTGGGGTGGTTTGTCTCTCTGCACCTAGCAGGCAAAACCTGGCCACATTCAAATGAGCTCTGATGACTAAAACCAGCTGCCTTCCCCTTCTGTCTCAGCAAATCTCAGACCTGCCATTGCTTTAAAAAGCTTCTTGGCAGCTGTTTGGATGAATGTGAAGGACAGCTTGGAAAGCTGAATTTGAGCATTTTCTGGAACAGCACTGACAGGCAGCCTCAGACAGCACCTCAGCCAAGTGTCATATGCTCAGTTTTGTGTTTGGGTCCCAGAGACAGACCAGGCTGGATTTTCCCATTGAACAAAGTGGGAGTCTTACCACTTCCACAGGAGCCTTTGGGAATTTCATCTTTTCCACTAATGCAGACAAAACCCCTCAATGCTTTTTATGTAGTGACAGAAACGAAAACGATATTACAAACAGAAGCACAAGAACCTACTGACTTAATTCAGAGAGAATACTGTAAGAAGATGCCATGTGCTAGTATTCAGCTCAACCCAAGGGCTGCTTTTAGCAACAGGAAGGCAGCAACTTCAGTTTGCCCAAGTACTGACTCTGAGGAAAGCAGGGAAAGCAGCACAAAAGCCCAGGTCAGGAAAAAAGGCATGAAGTAAAAGGTGTAATTTCTGCTCAAGTTCAGTGAAGTATGATCTAGTGCAGTGGTTCAGTCTTCAAGTGTGCTTATTCAAAAATATAGATGACTAATTTAAAATGTGATCCAGGTGAAATTCAAGCTTCCTGTAGACTAGACATTTAAATATATTTCCAAAGAAATGCAGCGAATTTTAATTAGTGAAATTTTGTACAAGTTTTTCTATATGAATACACAATAATGAAATGCACATGCACAAAAGCATAACAAAATTCAAAGAACATTCTCTCTTCCAATAAAAGTCAAGCTTTCAAACTCAAACAAAACTGAAACATCTCTTTCCATCTGGAAAAGGACATTTTATAGTTAAAAAAAAATGGAAAAAACAACAGAGAAGAAGAAGAAAATAAAACTATTCAACTTTTCCCAGAAAAAATATATTTTCAAATGTGCAGACAGGAATCAGTGTATATGAATGCCACAACTCATTTCTACTTTTGTGCATTTGGGACATTATTAAGAAAACAATGTACTTCATATAGAGGGAAAAAAAAAAAGTAAAATTTGTCATGTTGCAACCAAGATGTTCCTGAAAAATGTTTTATTCCCTTTTCACAATGTCATTTCCAAAATGAGTTACACCTGCACCTTCAGAGGGTGCATTACTGATAGGGACATCAGGGAAAATGGTTGGACCTACTGGATCCATTCTGGTCCAAGCCAGCTGAATACTCAAGGGCCTGTCAATTTGGAATGGCCATGGCCCAGAAGCAGCTTGAATGCAACATGGTCAGAGTAGCTGTGTGGTCCTCTGCTCCCTCATTCCATAAGCCTTGAGAAAATTCTCAGTTTATTGATGATAGTGTTTGTGAAAGCAGTTAATGCTGAATTATGTACCTATTATTTATTTTCTAGGCCATCAGATCCCATTGTCAGATTACCAAACTTTAGCAGAACACAAATGTTGTAATTTCTCTTCTTATATGTTGAAAAGAATTGAAGAGCAATTTAACTGGCAGCCTACCATGTTTTCTGTGATTGGGCTTGTGAAAGGTTTGAAATTATTATGTTGATCTCACTGCAGTGAGCAGGGCTTATTACCTTTTGGATTAAGATTTCATAAATGCCAGGCTCCTTACAGCATGTTTTTTCCATTGGAAGGAATTCCAGGCTCTAAAATGTCACCACCCATCTACAAATAGTTCATGCAGGACCTGCATTAACTTGTTGCATTTCATCTTTATGTCACGATTTCATATGAAATCATACTGTCTAAAGTTAAATTTATCACTTTATCAATTTATCAAGGACAGTCCTTGAACAGGTTTTACATATAAAAATCCAATACCACTTTCCCAAGAGCAAATATTTCCAAAGAAACATGGAATTTTCCCAGAGTTAACAGTGACTCATGAGGTCTGAAGCTTTGACTGATGTAAATAAGCAGAGAAGTAATAAATGAGGTTATGTCATCTACATCAGCTGAAGATTTCTTACCACACAACCCTGAGAAATTTGCTGAAGGCATACCCATTTTAAGACCTCACTAATGGATCATGCAGTCTACTGATGTGCTTTTTTCTTCTTTCCTTTATGGGTTTACTTGAAAGCTGTAGCATCTGTGGGCCACAAACAAAAGACCAAAAGACTGAAGGAGTTCTCTTAGTGCTTTGTGAATGAGTATAAGCCAGAGCAGAACACTTTTCAAGAAAACTGTATTTAAATCATGACAGTTTCCAAAGTGAAAACAGTGACATGTTCTGGACTATGACTCTTTCCAGAAACTAAACAGTAAGTTACAAAATAGGCTAGTTCTCAAGCATTTTGGAATGACAACAGTTCAAGATTTTTGTGGTGAAAGCATAACCTTTGAAACTGTTATTTCACAAACAAACGACAAGTTCTGTCCTTCTTCACACAAACACAAGATTTGATTGGCTCTGTAAAAACTGTCCCCAAAGCATTTCCTTTGGCTAGTGTGGAATGCTGACTATTCATTAAATCAGGCACAGAAAGAAAATTTTTCTGGCCCTTATGAACTTTTGAAGCTTTGGGGGCTAGCAGCTGCTTATCTTGTGAACAGAATTTCCTGTTAGTATCCTTCTCCAGCCTATTTGTTCACTAGAAGCTCAACAAATGTCAACAAAAATAACACTCTGTGTTCCAATTTTTAAATACAATTGAGAAATCTCAGATATTTTACACTTCCCAAATAGACTTGTGTACTATTAATGAAAGTACTATTATGACCTTGCTCAGATATTGTTTAGTTCTGGTGGTTGTTAGTTGGGTTGAAATAATAAAGATGTTGAGGGACTGACTATAAACACCATGTTCCTGTAACATAAAATGCACTTCCAATAGCAGTGCCAGCAATCATTTTAGGAAAGACTGAATAATTTTAATTGCTAAAAAATGGCCCTTTTCTTGCACTGACAGTCTGATTCTTATTAAATCTGCTATTTCTGTAGAACTGAAGGATGAATTAAACATTCTATTCCTTCAAAAGTTCATTCAAATTATAAATAGTTGAAACAAGCCTTTCCTCTCTGATCAAAACCGGTCCTAAGGGGATTTTTGGATTGGTAAATGTGCAGAAACATGAAGCTTTCTGATAATACCATTTCTAGCAATGCCTGCTGCATAGAATGGTGCTGGTCTACTTTCTCTAAGTATATTTGTCACCAACATTAAATAAACTGTGTAGACTCCCAGTTTCTAATGGAGCAGGACATACTAGTGCAGCAAACAGTGCTGCTCTGCTTATTCCCAGGGAGGCAGTCTGAAAGACATGCCTGATTTTTCAAAGCAGGGACCAGACACATGACAAACCATTTATTTTTCTTCAGACACTACTGGAGAGGGTTCACACACTGCAGAAAGCCGAGTCTAGGAAGACCACCCACCATCCTGGGCTTAGCACTGCATTGCCTTGAACTCCTTTGACAGCAGTGGGTGATATTTGTGGTGCTCTGTGATCCCTTCTAAAAGGCAGGAGCAGATTGGGAAGCTATGAGAATTATGCACTACAGGGCTTCACAGCGCTTGAAGGAAGTGATCCTCCTGCTGGCCTTGCTAGATTTAAAGTATCAAGAGAAACAGCTTTGTGCAAGGAAACAGGGAACTCTGTGAGCAATTGAAGTTACTGTAACAAGTGGAAGTTTGTTTTCCAGATCCCTGTGGCTGGTGTCCAGTGTCTACCACACACACGTTGTGCTGCATGCGCACACAACAACTGCAAAGCACGTGTGCAGTAAAATCAGACCATCCAACATCTGCACAGCACATCTGGTCTCGTTTATGTGAGATACTGACTTGCTATGTACATGTGCCTTAAGAGAAATGTTTTTAATGTGCCTTTAATAACTTGCCTCCTGACTCAATTCTCTGTCTAGAGATGTGTCCAAACATTTTCCTAAGCTCAAGGCATTCAGGATGCTCACATCAATACTTTCTGATGGTCTTGAGGTGCAAGTTGACATTGAAACCTTTCCCTAAAATGGAGCAAAACTGGAGTCCCTCCAGAAATGAACACATGCAAACTTTTCCTGTGAGATTTCTGTTGCCACTGTCAGATAAAACTGCCTGATAGGTTCAAAGCTGTGAAGGGGATGGGGGAAAGAAGTTGAGATTTTGAATTTCTGTTTGCAAACATTTTATTTTCCATACCTTCCTTTGCATGATGTTCTTTGCATGGAACATCGACAGTGGCACTGTCAACACTGTCCCTTAACCTGGAGTCCAGAAAGCTCTTTGTCTTGTCAGCAAATAGCAAATGCAGAAAACATGAATTCTCCACAACTGGTATTCACTGTAAGACTGAGGCAACAAATCCAAAGTAATCTAAAATCCAAAGTAATCTTTTCATTGACATTAGTGATTCTTAATGTTTCAGGGTGTATGTGCTTATTTACACATATATTTGTACCTTTCCCATTAGGATGCTACATTCCTATGTCCATTGGTAAGGAAATTTGTTAGGCATCACAAATTCAAGAGGCATACATAAGCCACATACAGTCTTACTTACAGCTTATTACATGGACTGCAAGTATAATTTTCCTTATTTGTAGCTGAAACACATTTTAAAATAGCTGCATTATAAATAATCAGGCATATAATGAAGTCCACATGAGTACTTGAAGGTGGCTCTGGATTCTCACTCAGAAGTTCTACAGACCAGACTTGTACAGTGTTTCCCATGTGAAGGGGGACAGACAGCCTTTCCTAAGGATGCTTTCCTTTTATTGAGTGCATGGCAGTGTTTTGGGTTATGAAGAATTGCTTCATTGTGTTCATTAGCATTTCAAAAGCATTTAGCTTGGCTGGAGCTCTATAAAAGATTGCTGTGAACTGTATCGCTGTATGTATATAGGCACTACAGAATACAATAGGAAATAGGATATATTTACATTTTTATGAGAGTTTCCTGAGCTAAAGGAATGTGCTGACTACTTTGAAGTTGAGAGCAAGTTCTCTTTCTTCTCTTCCTCAGCCTGAATGTTCTTATGTGCAGCATAACTGTAGTGTCACAGTGTAGGCAAAGTCATTGTTATTTTAACCATTCTTGCCTTTTCAAGGGTGCAAACGCAGATGGGGGTAGAAAACTGAATCTGAGTGCTGGGGCTTGTCTGATAACTAATTTCACACCTTGTCTATGCTTCTGAGACATGTCACAGGGAAGAACTGTGTTTTCCCCTTTCAGATCAGAACTCCATCAACTCCTGATTGGAAAAGGGTAAGAGGGACAGGTCCTAGACTCATATTCACTCCAAAATATGAAACATTTAACAAGGCAGGTTTTGCATAACTTGTGAAAGTGAACTGGCAGCTAGCTGGAAACAGACTCCAAGGTTGGACAGCTTGAGTGAGGATCCTGTATTCCCTCCTTGTACAGCATAAACCCCTGCTGAACAGTTACTGAAGGCCATGCTCAGGCAGGAGTAAAGGCATGCCTTGTAGGAAGGATGGGGAGGGGAAAAGAGGGGACAAGCAAGGAAGAAGAAAAAGAAGGCTTACTAAGAGTCAGACTGTCCAGTGTTTCAGTCTCATGCTCAGTTTCTCACTGAGCATGTCCCTATGTCAAGGGCCCAGGAGCAGGGTACACTGAGTCTGTAAGAACTACCTGACCAAGAGGACATAGCAGATGAAGCTTTCTAAAATGAATAGTAAAGGTTTCTTGGTTTTATGTTCTCATCCTCGTGGTTTTCAAGCCTCTAGACATCAACAACATGGCAAAATTCCAGGAAAACCGTAAACTGGGTTGGTGATAATTTCACAACACAAACATTAGAGGCTCAACCACAGGTTGAGCACCACCAGACCTATGGCTCACAAACAGTGAAGAGCTAGTGGAAAATGCAGTCATGGTTGGCAGCTTGGGCTGCAGTAGCAACAGGATGATTGAGCTCAGGATCTGAAGGAGGGCTGGGAAGGAAAGCAGCAGGGTTAGGATTTTGTATTTCTGGAGAGCAGACTTCAACTTATTTTTAGGGAATTGCTAGGCAGAGTGCCCTGGGAAGCAGCCATGAAGGGGAAAGATGCCCAGGAAAGCTGGCTAATTTTTAAAGAAAACTTCTTGAGAGCTCAGGAACAAACCCTCCTGTTGGACAGGAAGACTGGGAGTTCTGGCAGAAGGCCTTTTTGGCTAAGTCAGGAGTTTCTCAATGAACTTAAATACACAAAAAAGGAGTGCACAAGAAGCAGGAACAAAGAAAGGCAATGAAATAAGTGTGCATTGCTGAGCAATTCATTAGGACAAATGTTACAGAGACAAAATCAGGATGGTTAAAACAGACGGTGAGTCTGGAGCTAAAACTGGCCACGGGCAGAAAGGGCAGCATGAGATACTACAGGAACATTAGCTGGAAAAGGAAGCTCAGAGAACAGGTAGGTCAGTAGATGAATGGGGAGATGGTCTAGTAACAAACGCAGAAATGACTGAAGTACTGAAGTAATAAAATCCTTTTTGCTTCACAGACCAAATCTGTTCCCAGATCCCTGTGTGTACTAGCATATAATTGGAAAGAGGTGGTGAGTAGGGGGGCAAAACACATTAGGGAAAATATTCAGCTCGTGGGAAAAGGTGGATGCTGACAGAAATGGCTGATGTGATTGTGGTGCCTCTGTCCACAGAAAATAATGACAATCAGGAGAGGTAGCTGAGGACTGTGTCCTCTGGACATTTCCAAACCCAAGGGCAAGAAGGCAATGAGGGCTGGTCAACAGTTCCAAAGAGTAAATCCTCCTTTGCTAGCCAATTACCTTCTCTGACAAAATGACTGACTATGAAGGCAAAGGGAGAGTGATGGTATAATATATCTGACTTTGGTAAAGCATTTGATGTCACCTCCTGCTGTAACCCAAATCTCACCTAGCAGCTCAGGAAGTTTGGAAGTAGAAATCTGGGCTCAAAGGATATAATTCAATGGCTTGAGGTCTGACTGCTAACGAGTGCAGTTCTTCAGAGGGTAATGCTACAATCCATATCATCCAGTGTTTCATCCACAGTCTTGATGATGCACACACTCTCCACAAATCTGTGGATGATGCTAAATTAGGGGCCAGCTACTGACACCTCAAATGGCAGAACTTTACAGTTCTTCACAGGCTCACAGTGATCTGAGAAAATGACACTCAGTAAGGACAAGTACACCTGGGGCAGAATATCCCAATGTATCAGTACTAGCAGAGAACTGCCTGGAAGAACAGCAGCCTCACTGGAAAAGATCTGGGATTACAGGTGTGACAGTGGATGCCAGGCTGAACATGTGACAACTGTGCGCTCCCATCATGAATAAAGCAAATGGTTAAGGGTCACCTTAGCAGAGCATGGCTAGCAGATCAAGGGAGGTTTGTTACTCCTTGCTTTAATCTGCCATTTGGGAGACCACAGTTGGACTGACATGGCTGGTTCTGGGACACACTTCAGCAGGGAGATGGTCTTGCAGAAGGTTATCAAGATGGCCTGGGACACAGAACACATAAGCTGTGGAACAAAACTCAGGGAGCTGAGCTTGTTTGGTCTTATAAGGAAGAGACAACAGGGGGATTGAACAGCCTATGACTCTACAAAGTGAAGTTATGAAGATGACAAAGTCAGACTTCTTTTTACAGTAGCAAGCACAAAGCAGACAAGAGTAAGGGACACATTTTGTGACTTGGGAGGTTCAAATAAGACATCAGAAAAACATTATTTACCACGATGGTAACACAGCACCGGAAGAAACTATGAGAGATGTTCTAGAGTCTCAAACTTTAGAGATTTTCAAAACTTCCCCAGATGAAGCCATGACAGGCCTAATACAGCATTAATGATTGCACTGATTTAAGCAGAAAATGGAACTATACAGCTCCTCATAACAGCTCTTGTGATATGCTGTGACATGTCTCTAGTCTTGAAATCGGTCATTTCGAGGAGTTTATTTTGCTCCTGTGCTGTGTATCAAGGAAGGATATGAAATTTAGATTTTCAGGGAAAACTTCTTGGTAAGGACGTAATTTCAGTTTATGGCCTTCCCCTCTCCCCCCCNAGAGTTTGTATGGAGAGAGAGGAGGAAATACTATATTCAGGCACTTTATTTTGAAATGTCTCAGTAATCAATAAGACTGGATTGTACATAAATCCAGAAACTGATAATTAAGCAATCAAATGGAAAGCAACCTGGAGTCAAACTGCTGACACGTAATTTTTGTTTACAATATCAGCTTTAGCATTCAGTGGTAAAAAAGGTCTGGTTCAGCTTTGTATCATAACAGTGCAGGAGCATGGGGTATATTCTTCCTGTGATTCCTTACAGACCAACAACCTTGTTGTGAACTCAACATTTCCTGCTATTTACTGAGGCAAATCTTGTTCTATCTTCAGCAGAAGGCTGAAAGTGGAGACAAACCTTCAGCATCTTTCATTCAGTGCATGGCATTGGGAATGAGCTGTACCAGCTTCAAGTGCCTTTGCATTTTGTGCTGAAAGCAGCTTTACAAATGTGAGTAGTTACAAGGAACAGGAGGGGAAGACAACCTTCCTTCAAGCTTCCTATTTCTTTGGTTGGGGCATCTCATGGCTCTTGTGACTGAATTGTTTGATGATTGTAAAATAAATTGCTGGCTACAGGCTTGTTCTTCCAAGAGAAAGCCTTACTCTGTAATTTTTGCAAATAATTTCAAAATTTCAAGATTTCCTATAGAAAAGGCTAGCAAATATTTGCTTCTGTAGATAGAAGAAAGCATCTGAGAAAGCAACATGGGAAAACTTATATTTTGTCCTCTAATATTGAATTTCATCTGTGCTCTGAGGCTTAATTAGTCAGGCCAGAATATACTTTTTCTACAACACAGGCTTTTAAAAAAATAATACGCAAAGAAAAAAGGCAAGAGGATTTGCTCTAAGTTATATGACCAACTTCAGCACAAAAAAGAAATAGACATTAAGTAGAAGTGGCAGAACAAAAAACACAAATGTAGATTGTAGACTGAGCAAGATTGGAGCTTTGGACCATGCACATGCCTGTGCACTCATTACACATCAGTGCAAATTCACCATGAAATCCTCAAAAGTAAGCCCGTTACATCTGTTCTGGAAAACCAAAATTCTCTCAGAATATGACTGACCCAAAATGCTTTGGTCAGCTTTTCTTTCTGTGTGCAACAGTAAGGATTTTTATTCTTAGTATTGGCAGCTTCCATGCCAAAAATTGCATGTAGGTTAGCTTCTTCCTGAACTGATCTGATAACCCCTCCAATACCCTTCTCTCTCCTGCAAGGAGGAAATCATCTGCTCTAGGTGCAGTTCTGGCAGCAGTATCTCCTCCCTGGTGCATAATTTCAGTCATCTGGCTATGCTGGGACAAGCAGCAGGAGGTGCCTGAGCCAAAATCACAGCCATCAGCTACCAATACAACAGAGGGCTACAGCTCTCACTAAATCCGGCCTTGTTGCCTCTTAGGCTCTTTTATTCCCACTACAGGGGTATCAATCACCCAGGCTTATGCTTTAATTTAAGACCCCTTACATTCCCTTTGCATTGGTGAAAAATGGTATAAACCCCTACTTCTGCCAAGGAGCCAAAGTCCTTGTTTGTAAGGGAAGGAAAGGGAGAGAACAGAGAGGCAGAGTACAAAGAAGAGCTGAAACATCTTTTAAACTCTAAAAAATTCATTTTTCACTGGCCACTCTTTCGTGCCCTCATTTTTGAGTTCACTTTCTCAGTTTAAACAAATAGCTGACTGAAAGCCCTCCTGCTAATGCAGTGGCTACCATATTTGGAGCAAAAACCCTTTAATGATTTGACTAGTAACCTTTGCTTATTAACAGCTCAGCCTCAAGATTATAGAGCTCATGGAACTCAGGACACATTTACTAAACTGGCTTGTGACTTACCTCCAGGTGTGGTATTAGCCTTGTTATCCTGACTGATGAATTAAAACACACAGGTTTGCTCAAGATCAAAGAGTAAGTGGGGTCAACACAAGGTGGCATCTACGTGACTGACAAGAAGTAAAACCATATTGCTCTTCACAAAAATCCTGTGTTGAGGAACTCTAGACTGTAAGGTCACACCATGGACTGCTGGTCACAGCTCTTCTAGAAGGTGCTTGGGACTTCTATCATGTTGGAAATGATGGTGTTTCAGGAAGAACACTTAGAAAATACTTGCAGAAAGTTAAAACTTTCCATTCCAACAGGTGGCTTGTCCTCTGGGATTTGTGCCAGACCTACCAGCACTGAGGTCACTGGAAAGTTATCAGCTTTTTAACTCACTAAATAGAAGCTGGAGGTGCTGTTTGCTTGGTCTGAATGGTTGTTCCTGGAATTAACTGGTCTTCAGTGAATGACATAATGGCAGTGTGGTGGCAACAGCAGCCGTGCCAGTCACCAAGGCTGTTACCAGTCCCTAAACAAATAGGAGGTGCTGGGCAAGCAGAAGCAGCATCTGCTTCTACTACATGAAGTTGTCCAGTTACATTGGTCAAGGAACTGTGGCTGATAAAGCAGGCAATGTCTGTGCTGGGGTACAGTCAGTTATCAGCTTCTGCATCTCCACAGATCCCACTGGCCTTTATCTTTTTCCTTCAGAAGTTTTTCAGTAAAGCTTGAACCATTTTGTGTATGTAAGTAAGTGATTAGATTTATGTACTGTGACAACCTTGATCCTACCATATGTCAGGAATCCCCATATGTTCTTTCATTTGTAGCATCCACAAGATTCACCCAATAAAGGCAAAAGGTACAGCCTGGCTACAGACCCTCTGTCATTCAGCTACAAACAGCTGGTAGTGCATATTACAAGGTTTATTTAAAGCTCAAGTACTTTCACCCATCCTCTCTTATAACTAAACTTGGCACGTAAAAATGTGAAAATAAAAATATCAGTGTAGTGTAGCATTTCAAAGAAGCATTCAGGAAGCAGCCAGCCTGTCTTGCTCCAACATGGAGAATCCTGTGGCTGGATGTCCAGCCCATGCTCTGAGAATGCACCCATCCCTGGTATGAAAAGACAGGTCCTCCAGGTGTGAGGTGCATAACTGACCATGGAGCTGCTCACATTTGCTTTGGTAGTCTGAAGCACTGGCTCCTTTTTGTGACCATCTGCTGCTAACACTTTGATTTCAGATAAATCTCCACAATTGGCTCTTGATTGGAAGCAGAGGAGTGTTTTTGTGCATAGGAGTGTTCTCAACAACTCCATGGACATGTTGTTAGCTGAGGAATAATGGGTTTGAGGCATAAGTACAATCTGACTCTTTTTCTGGGAAGCCACTTCAATCTCAGCATTTACAAATATTTTTAGCTTTAGCCTCCTCAACTGTAGTTGTTTAATTTGATTCTTCACAAGCCATTTGCAGCTTGCTCTTGGCACAAATAGCACCGTAAAGAAACAGCTTTAAGTTTAGTGCCTCCAAGTTGAAGGAATAAAGGGGACTGAGAAAGGTGGCTATACAGGTATAAGACTAGAGCTGCTGTCATTTATGAAGGTTTAAACTCTTTTCCTTGCCCACTTCAGTCACCATAGACTCTCAAAACACCTCATTCCAGTCAGTTCCTGATCTAGAGATATCCTTCATTGTGAGAGGATGGAAAAGGACAGGCAATGTATATATGACCTGTAGGAAGACAGTAGAAAGAAAACCAATGATCCTATAAATTTATCTCCTCCAATGAGTCCCCAGGCTTTCTCACAGTCAGCTTCCAGGATGGGAGTGGTGTCAACAGATGTCAACAGTGGCAACAACAGCTGGCTCTCAGAAATATTTGCCCCTGCCAAAAAAGTTTTTCCATATTTTCCTTTCTCTGCTTTGACTCTGGAGTAACACTGGCATTGTTAGGAGAGTTTTAATTATAAGACTGTGTTTGCAAAAGTACAGATGTAGGTGATCCTCAAGTGGCCCCATGTGATCCTGCTTGAATCTAAAAGCTGAGCCCTGGTACCAACATCACGAGTGCCTTCACCAAGGAACAGTGTGCCAGGTAAACCAAATGGCTCAAGCAGGAGTTACCTCAAGGAACTGCATTTGTGCTGCCTTTACACAGCTAATTGAGGTGCCAGCAGGCCCCTGTGACAAGCTGGATATTGCAGAGCAACAAGCACAGGGCTAATCCACAAGGGAGGAGGAGCCAGGAGCTGAGAGAGGGGCAAGATAAGGAGATAAACCAGACCCAGGGTCCATCCAGAAGTTACAGTCAGAAGAAGTAGAAGATTGGGTCAGAGACAGGGATGGGATCAAAGACAAGAGCGGTGTAGCTGGGACAGGGACTGATGGCTTGGGCTGAGCTGGAACACAGTACTGGGTCAGGGGCAGGGGTGGGGGAAGTCCCAGGAGATGCTTGGCAGGGGCAGTCAGGGCTGACAATGCCCTCGGGGCCATGGTCCTGGGGTTCACAACCAGAAGTTCTCTCTCAAGGTAGGAATCCAAAAGCTTGTGTTTCAGACAGAATAATGTTTTAGTTCAATAAGTAAAGTATGTAAGCATCCTTCATTGCAGAGATCAGAACACCAAGTACTGGAGCAAAGAACTATGTTTTCCTTCTCTGAGGGTATTTGACACTCGTCTGTGCACTCATTTCTCCGGCCCTTTAGGAGGCACATCACAGGTAGCTGTCACATCAGTTTGATCATCCAGTCAGGTGTGCACTTGATCTGCATTACTGACATTCTTGCAGCTGAATGAGAACACAATAAAATACTACAAGAGAAGCCAATTCTGATCACTATCAAGATATTGATATGGTCACTCCAGCTGTTGACTGAAAGACATTTTTGTGGCCATAGAAGCCAAACAGTGAATACCTTATTCAGCTATTTCTTTGTTGAAACATGCCAGTGAAAATGGAGCAAAGAGTCCGAGATCTAACCTATAGATGGTCATGGAGAAGCCTGGCATGAATAAATCATAAGGGAAGCTTACGGTGGTTGAACACATTTGCTTCTTTTGCACATAAGTAACTCTAACTCTTTAGGGTAACTAGGGTAAGAGACAGAAATAACACAGATAATTGTACTGTCAGAACAGCAAATATATCCATCTTTGGAAAAACTTGCATGCAGACTTCAGTGGAGCAGAGAAGCCTTTTAAAATCGATGGCTAGTGCAGGACCTCCTGGGAGGCACATATGCTTTGTGTTATAGATTGAGCTGAAGCCAGAAATGTTGGGGTAAAGCAGGGTTCACAACCTACATATCCCTACCTGGCTGTAGGCATGAAGCACCACTTCTGATGGTATAAACAGAACCAGTCTAGTAAAACTAGACTCAGACATGCCTACCAGCATATGACTTTGGGTTGTCCAGATTAAAACTGTTATCAGAGGCTTGCATCTGTCTTTACGTCAGGACTTAAATTTGGATTGAGGTGTTCCAGTAGTGACTTATGAAAGTTGTTGTTTTGGGATTTGATCAAAGCTATTTTATGTGCTTTGCCTGCAAATTTATGAAGTAATGCCTTGTGTCTGCCTATACTGTTGCAGTCAGTCCTTGAAATCTATGTAGCTGGTAGTTATATAGGTGAGGAGAATGATATTCACTGCAAATAGAAAGTTTTAGCTATGTTTTACACTGGCATCTTGCATTTGCCCCAGAATAAATGACTCTATAACCAAGAGAATCAACAGGGAATTAAACTGTAATTACAGTTTAGATATTCATTATAAAATTTACTTTACGTGAATAATAATCTTACGAAATGCTTAAAATTTGCATAGCATGGTGAAAGAAAAAGCCCATTATTACGAAAATGCTTATGGGGTAAACGGGCTTGGGAAAATCGCTACATACGGGAAACCGCGGTTATTCTCTTCGCCTGGATACCGGGAAAACCCAAGTTTTGCCAATAAACTGAACACAATGCTCCCTCTTGTGGTGTAAACTCGGGAATAGAGGAGCACAGGGCAGCGGCTGGAGGCCGGGAGGGCAGGGGCGGCTGTTCCTGCAGCTGCAGGCGGAGCTGGCAGGTTTGGGAAGCCCCGAGCTGCGAGGAGCCTGGATTTGTTTCTGTTCTGTTGTGATTGCAAGTGCTAGAAAGGTGGTGTTTCATTTGCAGGGCTGAAAGAGTGGCACAGATGAGGGGTTTAATTTGTTTGTTTGATTTTTTTTTTAATTACTTTTTTTTCTTGTTTGCTGGTCATCTCGCTCTTCCAATGGAGTAAAATGTGAAGTCCTCCTGCTACCCCAGCATGGGTCCTCCTTACTGATCCTAGCTTCTTCTGAGGAAAAAAGTCCAAAGAGTGATCAGACACAAAACTGGAATTGTGGGTGACAGGGATAAAGTCAGAGAGGTGGAAGGAGGTGAGAGGTGGGCTTGTGAGTACTTTGGACTTGTGTTACAGAAATGCTGGGCTAAGAGTTGTGGCTTGTGGCTCTTGTCAGACCTAATCTAATCACAGAGCAAAGATTTGATTATTAATCACAAGAAAAACCAATCAAAATTAAAGATGAGGAAAGAGTATTTAGGATTGGATTTGTTTCCTTCTAGAGAAGATGGAAATATGACAGTGGGTGACACCTGGAAGAGAGATAGGAGTGAACAAGGCTGGGCTTGAAATGTAGAAGCTGGAGGGAAGAATAGAGATATAGTAGGTGGCAAGAGGTGACAGGAAGAGCTGGCCAAGGAGATGGAGGTGGCTTGGGTATTTGTCAAAGGAGAGTAACAGTGTGGGTTTCAGAAAACAATTGTAAATTACACAAAAGGGCTTAGACTTGCCTGTTTCCACAAGTGATCTGGTTATTCATCTTTTTGCAGGTGTCTCTGTTCTGCACCTTTTCTTCTTCCAGATACCATTTTTACATTTCAGAAGAAAAAGGAGTGGATACCTTACACACCCTTAGTTAAGACAAAGACATTCAAAGGATGCTTGGAATACCCATTTGCCTAAAAGTATCACTTCTATTAAATAAGACATTCAGATATGTATCATACCTTTATGCAGCTGAGTAACTGACATGAGCATTTGCCAAATTTTGAATTTGGCTGACTTATATAATTTAGCATGTAGGTGTATTTAAAAGAATACTAGCTGGTGAACTATGGTTACCATCTCAGCCTCCAGCTGCTGAAAACAGTAAAAGAATCAAAACCCCTCACAAACTGATAGTAGCAATGACTATTTCTGTGCCATTTTTAGTTGTACAGGCTTTTCCAAGCAAATGATTCAGAACACATTCAGGAATTTTATTTCTGAGAAACATTGTGAGTCCTGTGTAATTCAGCTACAAAGTCTGATAGTGCTTGATTTCATGCAGGTGAGCATTCAGTGCCTAAGCTCACATTTAAACACAGGTTTAAATAACAGCCTCTTCCTTTCCCTCTAGCATTGCTTCACACTATTGTGTGTATTGGGCAATTTTACAGGACAATCTGGACAGTGTGAATGTCATGGCCTCATGGGCACTGTTAGCCTCGATAGCCCCTGCCCAGCATAGCCTGGGGCTCCCCCTGAGCCCCACCCACGGTCCTGGACTGATTTCAGCCCAGCCCAGGCCCTCAGCCCCTCACTGAGCCATTCTGCACGCATGCTGCTGTTCTGCCCGCCTCTGCCTTACTCCACGGCTAAGTTTTGGACCCATCTTGCCTCTCACTTCTCGCCAGCCCTGCCTCACCAATACTCCTGGCTCAGAAATAAGACCGAGGAAAGGGATTTCCCCCCTTGACCTTGCAGCACGCCACCTCCGGGCGGGCGCCGGCCTTACTGCGCCTCCGCAGGGATGCTCCCGGCAAGGCGGACCCCACTCCCCCGGGCTACGCGGAGGCAGCGCAGGGGCGGGACGCGCCTCGCCTCTCTGCGGAGCAGCTACCCTCTTCTCCGCCGGCCGAGGACGTGTCAGGGCGTGTCCCCCTCCCTTTCCTCTTTTTCCTCGATTACCCAATTTACCGCTGACTGCTGCATGTCTCACCCGTGAGGTGCAGCCCCCCCTCGAGCCCATTATCGTGAGCGCAGAGACATTCCGGAGAGTCCCTCCTGCCCTCCCTCCCCAGCTGCAGCAGGGCGCAGCCAGCCCCGCACCGCGCCTCCGGAGGGTGGGATGCTGCTGCATCGGGGCAGGTGTGGCGTGGAGAGCTCTGCAGAGGGCTAAATCGCCGGGAAAATACGAAGGAGAACCAGGAGAATAAAACCCCATAAAGTAAAAATATGAGGGGAAAGACTGGCTTGGGAATGCTTTCACGAAAATATAAGGAATTGTCCCTGCCCGGTGAACGCGCCGTGCCCGTGCTCCTCCTTCTCTCCCTTCCTCCCTTCACGCCCGGGATTGTGTACGACCGTAGGGGGACAAAGGGGGCTCCCGCCGCGCTTGCCGGTCGTGCCTAAGGCTCTCCTCTGGCGTTTCGGACCGGCTTCCCGCCCCGGTAGCAGCTGGGTGGATGCTCGGCACGGCTACAGGTTGCAGGGTGCGGTGTGTGAAACATGTAAACTCAAATGCATTTTATTGCCCGATAGTTTTCCTTCATGGGAATGTCCAGGAAGCGTGACTCCTCGCACTGCGCATCACACCGCACACCACGACCCTCAGAAGCACACCCTGGCCGCCGCGCCCTCCCTCTCCACATGCCCTGCTCCCCTTTCGCCCCATATCCATCGAAAATGCAAACCGACGTAACCATATCAGGAGCCTACTACGCGTCTCTCACTCGGTCCTTGTCCCCAGATAAATGGGAAATAGCTTCCATTGTTCTTGCTGGAGGATGATGCTGCCGGCTTTGAAGCCAGCGTAGCCGGATCGCGCCCCTTGAGCCACAGGTTCCCCAAGACGTGCCGCCACCGCGGTCCGCTCCCAGCGGCTCCGCTCCACCGGCATTCCCGGGATGCGGGGCCCCGGGGCCGGTCACTCGGCGGAGTCAGCGCCCAGCCCAGCCCGGCCCAGCCCAGCCCAGCCCGGCCCAGCCCGGCCCAGC
>VZRX01002322.1:46084-98287 GCA_013398075.1 Notiomystis cincta
CCCGCGCTGCGCCTGCTTAGCTTTGGCCTCTGTTACTGTGCGCGGTGGCGGAGCGGACCCGTGCCCGCCCCCCCCGCCCGTGTCCCCCCCTCACCTCCCCCACACAAAATTTGGCATTTAGGAAGGGGAGAAGGCCAGCCGTGCTCCCCGCCCGCAGCGGGGCGGCGGCAGGCGAGCGGCTGCGGGCGCCCCCAGAGCTCCCCCGCCCCGGGCTCCAACACCCGCCCCGCTCCTCTCAGCGGCCGGGGCGGCGGGCAGGAGACGGGGGGCCGGGGGTGCCTCTGCAGCAGCGTGGGGTCGTTCGTGGGTCCCTTTGGGCGAAGCGGGAGCCGCGTAGGTGCCGCTGCGGGAGCCCCGCGGAGCAGGCAGGGCGCAGGGACGCGCTCCCTGCCGGGCTCCGACTGCGAGACACACGCGTGCTCTGCGTGCCCGGGCGGGCGCGCTCCTGAAGCATCTCCCTCTGCCGAGGGGAAGCGATCTACCAAGAGGAAGATTGTGTGCGTGCGTGTTAGTGCGACATCTTGAAATCTCTTTTGTTCGAATTGTTGCGTCTCGATGCTAGTATTGGTGCCCGCTCCTTCTTCACCACTCTTCTTTCCCAACTCTCGTCCAAAATTCGGATATATATTTCTCTTTAGGGGGAGCATGCTTAAGCCTGTTTGAAATGGGTAATTTTGTAAGCTAACGACAGTTTCTGAGCAGAAGACAACTGGTGTGTGAAGTCAGGCTGGAGTTAAAGCTGACAAAAGAATATTGCCAGTGGGCTGGCTGCTAAACAGGCGATGGCAGTGGATTTTATTGCTTCCCCTCGAGGGTGATGAACATTCACTAGAAAACATACACCCCAAGGCCCCTTGCATAGCAATTACTTGATATTTCCAGTGTTTCCAATTAAGGTCTCTTCTGAAGAAGCCATCAGAGCCCCAAAATATGTCTAAATGTCCCCTCTCTGCTTGCCAGATGCTTGCCAGGCACCACGTAGCCTGGTGGCCAGGCTTCAGACACTGAGGGTTTTTCCTTGTGTAGATGTTCTCCATTAAGCCAGGGAGAGTGGAGTGGGAGTGCCATACTGAAGGAAGATGCGGCATCTGCTGCTACTGCTCTCTCCAGGAGAGAGATACCTTGTCCTATCCAATCCTTTTGTATTCAGGGTGTTTCTGAGAATTTTGGGCAACCTTTAAGGGTGAGGGAAAAAGAAGAAGCAAGGACATGGCCAAAGGTTTTTGCACTTGCTGTCTGCTCATTGTCTCACAGAACAGGGAGAAGCTTTGTTTTGTGATCTCCCTTGCTAGTGGATTGTATGCAGTGAGTATTTTCTTTTTGTCTGGCTGTTTCAGTTTAGCTGGGGAGCACCAACTCCGATCTGTGGGCAGAATAAACACAAAACACTGGGAAATTCATGGTGGCTCTGTCTTTTCTTGTGTGCTTCATGTATGAAATAGCTGATTGTGTAATACAGGGAAATTGTATGTAGCTGCCAAAATGCAGTCCTGCAGCAGTTTTTTCTGTTGATTTGAACCTCTGAGTACATAATATCTAGTTAAAATCAACATTAAAAGGGTAAAAATAGTAGAAGCAATGACCAGGTGAAATTTTTTCTTCCCCCCTTCCCCTTCCATACATCTTTGCATTTGAAATGCAACACCCTCTGAAGCAACATGGTGATGCAAGGTTGATTTATTTCAGAAAGTGGCATACCTTTATTTCAGAAAGGGCTCATACCCTTACCCTAAGACTACAGAGTATGCAACCTCCATAATTTCTGAACCATGTCTAGAGCTGTCGCTAGTCCTTAAATATTCGTGTTTTGATCTTTCAAAATTAAGTCTGTGGAATAAATTCTATTTTCCAAGGGAAGCTTCTTCTGTTTGTGCTGTGTTCCACTGGGTAGCTTTGCCCCATGCAGTGAACCATGAAGTCCTTCTGCAGAACCTCCTGTGTACACGATGGCTTCCATCTGAACAATGCTAAATTCTTCCCTTGTGCCAGCACCCACCCTTGGCCCAATGGCATGCACTGAGCAGGGTAGGGAAAAAAAAGCTGGTTGCAGGGTAAAAACAGGCCTTCCCATGGAATCTTAACAGACTTCTGTGTGGCCACATTTTCAGACACTCAGCAACCACTGAGCTAGTAATTATTTGGAAATCTGTCATGGAACACTGATCTTGCACTAATTTTGAAAACAAGAATTTTGGAGTGTTTATTTTTTTGGTTTTTTTTTGATCTCATCTGTATGAAGAGTATTCTGCAGTCGATTGTGTGCATTTGTGCACAAATCCCAGGTATGGAGGTGTGAGGGTAGTGTCCACAGGTGCAATGTAAATTTAATGGGTAAAATATGCATTCTTCAAGTAAGAAAGCTGGATGTTCTTCAAGTATATAATGAAGAGTATAATAATCAACCAGTATCGAAGTCCTTACCTTCATTCATACAAGGGTAGTAAAGGCAGGCCATTTTGAGGTATACTACAGAAGTATGGAGACTGATTTATAACTAAGGAAAGATAATTAGGAATGACTTGGGTTGCTGCTTCTGTGTCAATCAGGAATGAAAAGAATGGGGTAACAACCAGAGAAATCAAAGAAATTCCTGAAAGCATTATAGACTTGATAATAAAAACCATATGCAGCATAATGGGGGTTTCATGCATTAGTAGGAAATGCTTTCAAGATTAAAAAAATATGCAGGGGGAAGAAGGGGGGAAACCTCCTGCAGAATGGAAAGGACTGAAGTCTTCCTTACAATATCTTGTATCTCACAGTTCTCTTCCCTAAAAGCGTGATGCCACCTAAGCTTCTTACTTCAAGATGGAGAAATGTGATTAATATAGAATGTATCTATTGGTTATTTGGTATGAAAATTCATAAGTTTAAAATAGAAATAGATTGATAGCAATGTGATTCCTCAAACATGAAAGATTCCTGACTTGCCAGAATCTGAAAATAAATCCTTTGACTTTCTTCTGCCAATAAATGTAAGGGGATACTGATTTGTAACACATGTGGAATGGTCAGGTTTTGCCTGGGAGCAAGATGTGTAGTAATTCCCTCTTAAGTATGGTTAATGGAATTTAACTCTGAGGAAACAGTTTTATTAATAAAAACCTTCTGTCTTAGGATATAAATCATAGACTGATCTCTTTTGATGTGTTTGGTATTGTCTTCTGCAGAATAGGAATGAAGTAGTCTGTATAGTTGCCTGACTTGTCGGGTATAGACTGCCAAGTACCCCACCTGTGTGGTAGCGTTGGGAAAGCCACATGCTTTTTAGTCACATGTTGCATAGTTCAGATTTTAGCCTGGTAAGTGGTGCCACATATGATTATGATCTGCTGATACAGGGATTTTTTTTTTTTAACGTTTAGGAATTTGAATGTCTTTTCAAAAGATTTTATTTTACGTACACTGTCCTAGCAGTTGTTCAGAGCATCATGACCTGGTACTTTGTGTAAACCATAGGACTGGTGATGGATCTTCATTTTGATTAGATACTTACTATCCTTACAAAGGATACAACACCAAATGTGTAATAAGATTGGGCCTTAGCTACCTACCTTGATGGATGATATCATGATGCTGATTGTAATATTACTGATGCCTTGGCATGAAGAGGATATGAATGCACTGTTGAAGGATAACCTTTTCCTTCAGGCAAAAGCCTGGTAGCTACAATGACAAGGTTTCCCAAGGATTTCAATGACAGAAATCGATGCCATCATGACTTTACCTGACTAATGGAAGCTAGTTCTGTACTAGTAGTAAAATCAGGAGGCTACTGTCTATCTCCTGTTTCAATAGTCTTAAAATACTCAGTGGGATGTAGAATATAACCCTTGCAGAAGGATAGAGCCTGGTTATAGTTTTTGAACTTATTTTCTGCTCTTACTGCTTTCCTTGTGTTATTGGTTGGTGATGGAGTGGCATATATTCAAAATTACATATTGACATGATTAACTATTTTAGGATGAAGTAGATGGTCACATAGTGGGATCCTGTAGATCTGCATCTACTAGACAAATTTAAGATGATTGCTGAACCATGGAGAAGAAATGAAGCAAAGTTAACAGATAAAACAAAGAATGGATCAACAATGATAGAACTGATGCAAGTTTCTCTCATCTTCCTACCTTAGAAAAACACATGCAAAACGTGAACAAATCAGGATGTAGAAAGCAGTGAAAACCCAGTTGCAAACATAATCAACATGGAAGAGTTACACCATGAGAAAGGCTTTGGTACGTGCTTGTCTGAGATAGACTGGAGCCAGAGAATTGCTACATCAGTTTCCTGTAATCCTTCCCCAAGGCAGTGAAGCGCGTCATTAGCGGAGAAGGAAAACAAAAACACAAACAGGCTAGAGGTGGTATAAAACTGAGTCTGGGAAAGGACAGGGTGAAACCTGTCACCACTAGATGAGGTGTTCAGATTATTTCTACATTTCCTTTTCATACACAAAGTTTCCAGTAACACGAAGTTGCTGTATTTTGGCCAGTGCTGGTAAGTGCACGATTGACTTCTGCTGGTGGGAAGAGGCAAATTCAGTGAGATCTGGGGTGGTACAAACAGTTCTTCTGGGTTTCTTGCTGTCTCCAGAAAAACTGAGGCAAATGGGGAAGATGTGCTAGCTGCTCTAACCAATGTTTCCTAACCAGATGTGCTGAGAGAGTGGGGCTCATTTTTCTCCAGTAGCATCACTCAGCCCTTCAAGTAGACCCTGCACCAGTGAATCTACAGTCCACACTGGGAGTAGCTGCTGTCTCTGAAGAGAGGGTGAAGGATATTTGTTGGCCATTGCTTTTCTTTTCAGATGTACAAGCCTTGTGAAACAAGGGAGACAAGTTCTCCAGAGCATAAAATTCAAAATCAGGCCAGATTTTCCAAGCTCTTCCATTCCATGCTTTGCTTGACATTAGGAGAGTACTGTTGGTTTGTAACTTTATTTCACTCGGAGCTTTCACTAGGAGCATGTGATGTCTCTGTAGGGTACCTGAGTGCTCAGGATAGCCCCTGAGCCTGTAATTCAAATGCTTAAATTAGCAGAACGAAGCAAATGTGGAAATGTGGAAACCCTTTCCCTGTTTGCAGTCTATACATGCTATGTGCAACTCCAGCAATTGTAGCTAAGAGTTTTCTGATAGCTCTAGAATGTTGCATGTAGAATGTGAGAGTTCAAGGAGAGTGACAAGTTGTCCTTGAGGATATCTTTTTTTCAGAAGGATCTGGTATTACTCACAGGAAAGATTTTTAGTAAGAGGAATTTACCCATTCTCTGCTCCTGTATGCTGTTCCCTTTTCTCATTTCCTACCCTCAGAGATCTTCATCTGGGAAAAAGCCATCCTCCAGTGAAGAGGTACCAGCAGAAACCTTTTAAGTTGCTTGTAGCCATCTGATGTTCCACCAGTATGGTTGCATTTTAATGATTTATTGAGTGCTAGTTTCCCTAGTGATATCTAGAGGAACATTCAGCTCTCTGCATAGTGGCCCATCCTTTCCATCCAGTTGCCTAGAACAGATGACATTACCTTAATGAGTAATACTTTTAGAGCCAAGTAAGTAAGGGCTGCCATGTGCACTGAAATATTATAGTTCACTGGAGTGCACTCTTTCCCTGTTCATGTAGTAGTGAGTAGAAGCCTCAACAGAGCTCAAGAAAACTAATATTACAGTATTTTCTTATAAGCACTAGAATGATTATTAGGTCACTGAAAGTTCAGCTGTCATCCTCTTCTGTGGATGAGTCAGTGACTGACAGATTCATGAAGAAATTGTTGGTGCTGCCAGCAACAGGATTGTGGCACTCCTTATGGTGTCTCATTCCCGACTGAACAGTGCACTGTATTGACAGTCCACTGGGGCACACTGCACTGAAAGTGGCCTTCACCCTTTTGTTACCAAGGGTCCAAGCTGTGCTGCAAATCACCTACAGGTGTTTCTGCAAACATCTCCTGGAACGTCACTGTTACCAAGACGTTGTGGAGAAGAGCAAACACGTCAGTTAACAGATGACAAGTGCTCGAGGGCAGGGTAAACACTGTGACTTTAAATACTAGCCATGTGTGTTCTGAGCTGGAGTTGATATATGGAGTATGGTGCTGAGGGAGATGAGCTGGTGTTGCATGCTCTCCCACAGCCATTGACCCTGTGAGGAACATCCGAGTGCCTCACCAGCTAAAACACAGAGGTGATAGAGAACGAAGGAGATTCTGCACTGACAGATTTGTGGTTCAGAAAAAAGTCTGTCCAGGAGCTTTCTGTGGAACAATGACAGTAAATTTACAGGCTGAGAATAGAAATATTTATCTCAGCAGCTTTTATTTCCTTTCTACTTAAAAAACAAGTTCTTTGGCACATTTTCTCCTGATTGAAGAAGCTATTTTAAATGCTTCTTGTTGGCATCTGTATTCTAACCTGTTGGGATATACCGTATTTTCTCTGTCCATATTTGTAAATGTATCCCATTAAAACAATTTTTTTCATCTAGCTTTGGCTCTCTACCCTTTCTTGCCCTGTTACTGTAGCACATTTATCTGTATTTAAATTAAATTATCCTGGTGGCTATGTTGCCATTTCCCTTGCTTAACCTTCCTAGAAGTCCATATTTTCGGCCATGACCTACCTCAGCCTATTTCAGGGAGCACCTTGAAATCACACAGTAACATGGAGTGTGTGCATTAGCAGACTTGCAGAACACAGGAAGATGTATGTCATCAGCTTAATTGTGTGCTGGCATTCATATGTAATGAGCAGAGCTATGAATACAGAACCACTTCTTGTGAAACTTTTAATTTTAAACTCTATAACTAATGCTACTAGACCCCAACAGTTTGCATGCATATGGTTCCTAAATCTAGATGTTCACTAAAGTGAGATCATATCAACATGAGAACTTGGTTTTAAACAAAGTTTCATGCAAATCCTCTAACAATATGGAAAACTTGGAGCTCTGCCAGCTGAAAGCATTCAACAGTTTTAAACCTCTTACCAGTTGAAGAAATAATAATGTGATTTCCTCCCCTGACTGAAAGAGGAGAAAAATTTTCCTTTTTACACATTGTTTTAGTTTTAAGCAGAAGTGGCTCTTGACTGAATGGAAAGAAAATCCACCATCAAATCCAACCCTTCTGTGATAGCTTGAATTGTCAGTCTTATTTTCAAGAAGAACTAGATTGTTTGATTCCTGTAGAAAATTAAATTGCTGCAAGCTCATAATTAAACTGCATTAGTGGGTTGAAAAACCTTCCAGAACACAGTTTTAGGGGAAACATTTGCTATTGTAAAAGACAAAGCTTGTCTGTCAAGCTGTGGCTGTGCTGGGTTGCATATTGCATAAAGGCCAGTAGCTGTCACAGTCATACTGGCCCGGGCTTCTTTTATAGAGACCCCTTCTTTGGATCCACTTCTAATTGCTCTAAGTTTTAATTGCATCTAAATAAAGCCTAACACCTATAAATGATGGAGAAGACAGCGTGGTTGCTGTTGGTGTGGAGTATGATGCCATCACGGTGAGGACCAAGTGAGTTCATCATGACACATATATGTCTTTTATTCTGAAGGACAAGTTTGTAGCTACAGAGTGAAGACACAAAATAGCATTTGGTCTCTGTGGAGGGTCCCCAAGTAGGGGGCCAGGAAATTGAAGGGTATTGATTTAGATCATCTGCTGTACATTGTGCTCCCAAAAAAACCCCTCAAAGGACATTATTTTCATTAGAATTACAGCTAGTCATCTCAGTTAATTGACTCCTTACACAGAGAAAACTTACAGTGTTGATAGAGCCAAAATAATAGATAAGTATAAGGTTTATTCACAGCCTGATCTCCACCCACAAGCCCTTTCAAGTTCTGAATACTGATGTTTGTTTCAAGTACGCAGAAGTTTTGTGCATTGGAACGAAAACCCAGAGTCGTCCCTAGTCCCGAACTTCCTTTTCAACACCCTTGGAATTTGACTATGGCTCTACTACCTGGTCCTCAGCATTATAAGGTTTTTTTCCTAAGCTTCAGGTTCCTGGCGTGAATCACTTGCCTGTTTCACCCTGCTGTCGCTGGAAACCTCACCTCTGAGCAGCCTTAGGGATTCCTCTTGGGAAGGAGCTGCTCTGATCTTCTTAAAGCAAGCAAAATCAGACTGTCCAAGGGAGCCTCCTGGGCTCTCTTGCAAAAACAGCAGCTTTGGTGAGACTGCATCTGTGGTTGGAAGTGCCAGTCATAGGCTGCTGCACTGGTCATGTTCACTGACTCCCTGCTCTGGAAAGAAGACCAAAGAGCTGACTTAATTTTTATTACAGATGCCCTGCTTTATCTTAATTAATCTAACCATATGATCCTGGTCCCCTGATCTAATTAGCTAGGGAGATAGTTAAATATAACTTCATGTATCTAGGCACATTTAGCTATTTGTGGTTAAATCTGCTCACGGTTCCTAAGAGACTGTATTTCAAAGTTACAGAGTCACAGCCAGGAATACCTTCATATGAAAGAAAAAATACAGAGAGTTCATCTTAACTAACACAGTGGAATATTTTTCAATGTTAGCAATACACCTCACAGCATGCAATCACATTAAAGCCTTTCAGAGAATCAAGGAGTCATCTTTCTGTGTTCTGCCACTAATGACTGGCAAGTAACTGAGTTGTACACAAGTAATGGGGTTTGCACTGTTCATATAAATAAAATTGTACTGCATGAGGAAAATACTTGCTCTTTGCTCTGTAACAGGGGACAGATAATCAGTAAGCTGAGTTAAAATTATTTAAATAATTTTTAATTAATAAATTATAGTAAAAATTCCTTGTCTGTGGAATCATTTATAATAAAGACAGTATGTGGTACTTGTTGGGAATATGTGGTCAGAATTACTATAAAGAAGATTGTGTTTATGAGAAAGGGAAAACAAGGATAAGATAGGTCCATTCCTTATGTTATGTTAAGTGTTTAGAACCTGAATAGAATAAATTGCCTTTTAACTATCCTGGAATGGACATCGAAGGATTTCCTTTTATATTGTGCTTTGAACATTTAAAGATACTAAATTGCATGGGTCATATGCCAGATAAAAGAGACCTACTGTTTAAGTGAATGCACATATAAATGATGAGAGTGATCAAACAGGACCTATGAAAGGGAGAAATGAACACTGAACATTGGTTTTGTGCAGTGTAAAGAAGCAAATGGTTATTTTAAGACCAGGTAAGAAATAACCATTGAGAGATTACTTAAATGTGACTCATTCTGCCTTAGGGCAAGAAGAGGAAATATTTCAACTTCTCTTGAGATATCTTTCAGTCATGTGGTTTGTGTGATCAGAGACACAGGGAACCTTTGGAGTGAGCTAGTTCTTGAGTGCAGAGAAATAAGTTCAGTTCAAACAAAATCCTTCCCAAGTGTACTGATTTATTGGCACTGTGTCTGAGCCCTGTTAATATTGAGGTCCAAAGATGAACTCTCTGCTAAGATGCTTTAATGGACATGGTGTATGCTAGAAATAAATACACAAGTAAGGCTTTTCTAGAGCTGACAACAGGCTATTTAGTTTACTGATGCTGAACAGCATAGATTTTTAAATGGAGATTTCTCATAGTACTTTTGACAGAATTCTTTAAATGGGCTGTAAATTTGAGGCTTCATATTGGGGCTGATGTGCAAGAAGGGAAGTAAAGCTTGCAGAAATGATTGAGGCTTGTCAGTTCCTAAGTTTTATTTTAAGACATTGATAAATAATCATGTGTGTATGTTTGAAAATTTTACTCTTCAAGCACAGAATGAAATTTTGTGACTGCATCTGAGGACAGTTCCATACTTCTGATTGATATGACACTAGGATGTCTTTTGTTACTTAATCTATAGGCTGCAGAAACGTTTGCTGGGTTGTTCCACAGATGAGTGGAGAAGGCTATTCACATGTTTTCAGCACATGGTGGCTGAAACTTAATGGTATAATAACAATACCTTGGAAAGTGATATAAATTTGGCTAATTTCTAAAGAAATCCTTGGAGTATTTATAAATGGTTTCAAATAAACATAATGCTTAGCTGAACAATATCTTTGTGCAATCTGTCTTTTGTGTGCAGGCAGGCGGCTGCTGTTGAAGTTCCTGGTTCAGCAGCAGGGGCTATCCATGCTGCTTTGGACTATGTGTTTGAAATCAATCAATCAATCAATCAATCAATCAATCAATCAATCAATCAATCAATCAATCTTTTCTTACCTGAGGGCAACCTAAGAGGTATTTAGTTTCCATTTGCTTACTGGAAACAGTGTGCTCTCAAGAAGCACTTGAAGATTTTACCTCTTTTTTTTTTTCTGTTTAATGTGCCAGATTCTTGGCTAGTTGCCCATATCTTGGTATTATTAGAGATGAGGCAATGCTCACCTTCATTTAGCTGCTAATTGTTAGATTATTCAGCAACGTATGGATGTCAAGTCGTGCACAGCAGTGTGTTGGCACTTTTTAAAGTGAACCTTTCCAAGAGGGAAGCATTTTTGGGAACAGAACTAGAGTGGTGGGCTTGATTCCGGTTTTATTCATGTTGATCAGTGAGTATCTGATTTGAATCTAATTGAGTTGCACTAATAAAGTCAGAGCTGTGAGCCACTAGAATTTCACTGTAATTTGGATGGTTGAGTGGGCAGCACTGATGGGGATTGATGTTCAGATATACATATATAAATATATAAAACACTGCTTGTGTTTGCAATCGTAATACAAAAGCATTTACCAGAACATTAAATCCCAGTGTTGTGTCATCTGTCTGCTTTTCTGCCTGTCTTGCTCCTTGCTTCCTTTGAGAAACCAGTGGTAGGTTAATTTGAATAGTATCAATGTTGAAGGCGAGTTTTCTACTGCCTGAAGAGGAAGAAGCATTATCTTTTTAATCTGTGTAAGGTAAGTGTGTGCAGCAGTGCTGTTTTCACTTTGAGGAGACAGGTCAGAAAACAGTATGCCTTAGGTTAGAATTATTTTGGTTGGAAACAAAATCCCTGGCATTAGGTCTTATTAATATTAATAAGCTCATATAAACTGGCATGAAGTACTGCAAAATGGAATGTTTTGGGCTTTTTCCCCCAGTTCCTGGGCCTGTACATGAGAAAGAGCACACCTAGTAGTCATGGCAGTGAGGAGAAGGAGCGTGCCCTCGATGTCGTGTGTTCTGCCAGTGTGTACTGCTGTGCAGTAGCAGGGTGGGTGGGGAGTGTGGGGTAGTGCCACACAGGCAGCACCCTCTTCTCTGCCTGGGAGCTGTTGAATGAGGGCTGTGGCTTAGAGTGGTCCTGGGGCTTCCACTGCTCAGCCTGGGTTTGAGTCAGCATCAGAGCTGCCTTCAGCTGTGTTTTGGTGGTTAATCTGGTTTTGTTAAAACCGTTCACAAGTCATCCAACCAAGCCTGTTTCATCAGCTGTCTTATGGAGCTCTGCAGGGCAGGCAACAGGTAAGCAAGATGAAGGGCAAGCATGACATGTTGGAACTTCATTTGCAGGCTGATAAATCTTAGAAAATCGTTTTTGTCATTATTATGTGCATGCAGATGCTTAAACTCAGAGCTGGTCTGATTCGTCATAGAGAAATACCTCATAGGTATCAGTCAGATGTAGCTGACAAATTTAGTCACTTTTACAGAAACCTTTTCTACCAAACAGACAGGCCAACAAAAATAAACAAACCTTAAAGTCAACACTCAAGTTTGTATTTGAGGACTAGAGTATGTTCTTGAAACTACTGTGTGCAATATCCTCTCCTATGAGGACAAGCTGAGAGGGTTGAGGTTGTTCAGCCTGGAGAAGAAAAGGCTACAGAGAGACCTTAGAGCAGCCTTCCAGTACCTGAAGTGGCCTACAAGAAAGCAGGAGAGAGGCTTTTTACGAGGGCCTGTAGGGACAGGACAAGAGGGAATGGCTTTAAACTAAAAGAGTGGATTTAGATTAGATATTACGAAGAAATTCTTTGCTGTCAGATTGGTGAGGCACTGGAACAGGTTTCCCAGAGAAGCTGTGGATGCCCCTGCCCTGGAAAAGTTTGAGGCCAGGTTGGTTGAGGCTTTGAGCAACTTGATTTAGTGGAAGGTGTCCTTGCTCATGGCAGGGGGTTTGGAACTAAGCATCTTTAAGGTCTCTTCCAACTCAAACTATTCTGTGATAGTAAAAACATTTCCATTTTCCACTGTAAAGTAACTAGCCACTTAATAAAGAGTACAATCCATAAGAGTTTCTAGGTTTAAGACCTAAACCATGCAATATTACACAAAGCCTATGGACTAACTAGTGTTAATTAAAGAAAGACATATATAACATGGACAGTCAGGATGCAAACTCTTGCTGACTTCAGCTGGGGTATTAGTCTTGTCTTCTACTAAACATACTCAGCAGGCTATTATCTTGTTTTGGTTGGGTCAGGCTCAGCCTCTACTGATGGAGCTGGCTACTGTGCTATACAAACTACCAAATGGCAAGAGAATGTCTCTGGCCTGAGCCCTCACTGAGGTGTTGAAAGCTCAGGTTCACATCTAAAATCAGCAGGGAAGAATTGAAACATGCTTTTTCATAGGAAAAATGATTCTCTTTAAGCAAAGGGCAGCTAGTTTTTTGCCTGTTCGACTGCGAAAGCTTATATAAAAATGCCATAAATACCAGTCTTTTGGAGGACTGTAACAGGTTTTTACCATGTAGTTCTAGTATAAAGAAAATGTCTTTGTTTGAATTCATAATTAAATATGTACTCCTTATGCTGTTTTGCAGTATTTTATTTGTAGGAGTTACTGGGAAGATGTTCAAGTCCCCAACTGCCAATTAAATGCCTGGCATGAATCTTACCCACAGTGCTGGTCTCATTACTTTACATTAGAGACAAAAAACACAGTGTGAAAATTGAAAATTTACATTACAGTGTGTGTGGTTTGAGAACTAATACTGTCTATGGTGTTAGATACTTCCACCTCAAGGATGCAGGTATGACAGCTGAGCTGAACCAGCAGCTCCATGGAGTGGGCTGGCTTCATGCTCTCCTGTTTGTTTTGTTTTTCTTCTGGCTAGGCTGCTTTCCTCACAGCTCAGTGAACTGAATCACCTCACAGAAGGCTCAGCTAAGAGCCAGACCAGCTGCAAGGGAAGAGGAGCTGGCAGTGGCTGTCCCACTTGACAGCAAACTATTTCATTTGGCTTAGCCATATTACCTAAATACACCTTCATTCCAAGATTTTAAAGATTTTTAATGTTATTCATCTAAGCATGTTTTTCATCTAAACCCACATTTGTAAGAGGATTCATCTTATGACTTGAACATGGAAACATCACATTATGAAATTTAAAAAATAATTGTGCTTTAAACCCAATTGTAAAGTTTTCCAATAAGATGCATTTGTTTTAAAATATAGTAAGTGAATTAGTTCAGTCACGAAGGGCTAAATATGCCCAAAGATCACTGTATGTCCAGCAAGGGAGTTCCACTGTGGGAAATCAGAACTGAGTTAACTCAGACTGTGACCTTTAATGACTGTCTGCATCTCTTACATCCACATCTATTTTGTGTAAATGAAGACTGATTCAAATCTTAAGCTTGGGGGGTTTTTTTGGTCTTTTTCTTTTTTTATTTTTTTTTGTATTTTAAAGTATTTTCCTGTTAAAGCAAGCAATAACCCTTCTGGTTTATCATGCACTCCTTTTGAGTGAAGATTGGTGTGTAAAACTGAGGTGTGAGTGAACTTCTATGGTGAGTAAAGGAAACCTCTGACCATTGGACACTTTGGTGTCTTGGCCAGGAGCCAGACCTTTCAAGGGATATTGTGATCCTGGTGCATCAATAGAGCTGCAGAAGGCTCACTAAATTCTTATTTTATGTTGCCTTTTGATTTGAATAATTAAAACAGTGAGTAGGTTGTTATTATAAAACTATAATGTTGAACTGGAAATTTGGATTCATACTTTCAAGTTTCTTAGTGTTTGCTTAATGGTGATTGGAGGGAGCTTGGGGGGATTTTCATCAGTTTTAATCAAGGGGCCTATATTTTAATTGCTAATACATATTTATGATCTCTTCAAAGAAGTTATGGGGTTTTTGTTTCATTTTTTTGTGTTTAATGTAAGAATCCCTTATAGTTTGCTTCAAAAGATAAAGAGTATTTTAGCTTGACAGTTTCATCTGTAATTCTTGACTCCCCCTACAAAACAGGTCATTCAGACTACAGGCTGTACTCCTGGATTAGCTCAGTAGAATTAGCTCAGTAAAGCAGCAATCAAAACATGTTGCACACAACAAATTGCTACACCAGTGCTGTTTAAGAAATCCTCTGTATCGTAAACAGGAACTTAGCACTTTTTCTGAAATGTCTTATCCTGTGGAAAGCTGCTCAGCATAATTTATGATTTCTCACTTAGCGTATTTATGAAACAGCTGTAAATCTGCACTTCATTTTGTACAGGGGTTTTGTATTTATGTCTCCTGTGTCAGCCATTTGGCTGCAGGAAAACGGTACCACTTGCTCAAGGGAGGGGAAGTTAGCACTGTTAGCCAGAAATGAGACAGTTTGTCAGGAGAGCAAGGTAAGTGTGCTATTCTTGTGTAAAGCTGTGTTTTATGAGGTGAGCCCAGCAACCATATTGTCTTTTCATGCAGTAACTCATTGGACACTTCCTGCCTACCGAAACTCCCGAGAAGTCTTTTCTACCATGTCCTGAGGCAATGCAGTAAAAAGAAAGGCCTATTGATGGGATTTTTGAGAAACCAACTGCAAGTAAATGTATTTTCTGATTTTATCTGGAAGTGGAGAATAATGTGACCAGCCTCATCCATCAGATCTACAGCTTTCTGCTTGTTTGTATTGCAGCCATAAAAGTGGGAGTCTGTCTATCATGCATTTGGTAGCTTTAGAAGTACAGGAGTTGGCTCTGTTCACAGCAGCACCATAGCCACATTAATGAAGAAGCTCTGTGGGACCTAATTTTATCCTTCTGAGAATTTTAACCACCTCCTGTAGAATTTCACATGCATTTTGCCCTACTGCTTCCACTAGCGTGGACACCAGTATGTTATACTGCTCTGTGCCCTGTAGTTCTGCCTTTTCAGTACAAGGTTCACTATTGCTTTGCCTGCAGTAAGTGTCCTTATTCCATTCTTTTAAATGGAATTAAATTGAATAAAAGTAACATATAAAAAATCAGTGATTATCATATCAATTTTATCTTTCATTATAAAACTTTTTTTTGCACACGCAGCTTTTCAGAAATGCCTATGAAATCTTACAGACCCTCTTCAGTCTTAAAAAGCTGAGTAATTACCAAATGGCAACATGAGAGATGACAGTAATGATGAAGATCCTGCTGCTTTACATTTGCACACTTCTACATATGAATGGCACTACAGAGGCTGAATCCATCCTACAACTGTTAATGGATCCAGTACCATTCCTTCAGCACAGATAGTTAGCATAAATGCAGGTTAAAGCAAACCAGTGTTCCCTCTGTTAAAGGGAACAGAACACTGATCCCTGTTTTCTAATGGTTTTGCTTCTGTAAAGCAAACACAGTGAGTGAAAGAATGAAGCTTCTGTAAAATATGATGTAACTTAGGTAACAAGTGTATGGCTAGCATATCATCCCTGATATAAATACTAAAAGCAGTCAAGGGGGTCAGACTGAAAAAAAAGCAGGTTTTGACTTGGAGTGAAGGTGTGTTCTCACAAAGCTTTCTGACCTGACCACCCCTGGGCAATGCCACCTGGCTTCTTGGTGGTGAGGCTTCCCAGCACTGGGAGTGTGAGGAGTGGTTCCTGAGAGCTTACCCACTGGTCCTGCTGGACAAGCTGTACAACTGTACTGCTGCATCAAAACCTGCCTCATTCTCCTTTTGCCGATGATTTTTTTTGCACATCTGCCCTGCTGGTGCTGCTGGGATGGCTCTGTGATGCAGCAGTGGTTTTGAGTCAGATCAAGGACTGTGCTAGAACTGCATGGCAGCACAGGGCTCAGCAATCTGCAGAAACGATGCAAGCAGCACTGCAAATGCACAGAAAGTTAGCCCACACGGTGCTTTGGGTAGCCACATGACCACCACCACCTGGTGTAGCTGGTGTTAGAGCCAGGCAGTGCATCAGCCCTGCAGGCGGTCCTGTACGAGCCTGTGCCTGATGAGGCCTTGGAGCGCTCCAGCTCCTTACCTGCATTAGCATGTCTGATGGAAAAGCTGTTTGTTAAAAAGACTCCAGGAGGTATAAAACTGCTGCCTCTGAGAGGAAGAAAGGTGACTTCTTGAGAAGAACTTCTTGAGACAAGGAAGAAGCTATATGAATTTTGATCTGAAACTCAAGTACTAATAATATGTAATCACTGCAAAATCTAACCTGAATATTAACAGTTCCCTCTGCTCTTTTGAGAGGACAAACATTTCTTTCTAAATCTCAACACAGCGAGCTTCTAATGTGGGTCAAATGGAAATCCTGTTTATTAAAAAGCTGCTAAAGACAACTAGATTTTTAATTTCAATGAAAGAGTCTTCTCTGTGACCCTTAAAGGCATGCCAGTGGACTCTTCCAGCACATGCCTCAGTAAACAACAAATGAATCACTGAGGTGCTCTAACAAGGATTGATGTGTCCACCCAATTAGAGGGATATAAAGAGCTCTCCCTTGAAATTCTGGGTTCATTTGGGTTGCTCTGCTATTTCCGCAGTCTAGCGCTGAAGCATTGCTTCAGGGGTATTGTTGGCCTCGACAACTGGCTTGTGTGCGTTGTCCTAGCTAGCAAGTACAATTTTTGTACAGATATTTCTCCTGTGAAGTACTCCAGCAGTGAAATAAAAAAATAATGCTGAATGTCAAAGGCAAATCCCTCACTAATGTCTGTTTAAGCTAAGAGCAAGATCTTCTCCAAATTTAGCACTGCTACGAGTGTGATTGATACGACAGGTTAATCACCTGTTTTGAGGGGCTTGCAATTTCTTAACTTTACATAGGTTTAATTTTGCCTAAAATATGCACAGTTTTGGGAGGTGAGAAGGTGCAGTGCATGCTGTATGGTATGAGTAATGCAACTGGTCAGATGGAGCAATGCATGGAAAATTCATTAAGTATTCTGAGGCCGTTTCCTCTTTCTCTTGGAACAATGTTTCTATTTTCCATTTCAACTGTACATGTAACTTGTACTGCTTCAGAAATCATTTCCTCACATCATCTTAAAAGAAAATTAAAATTTAAAACATTTTTTCACTCTACAGAGAATTTCTGTTTCAGACAAATAGCCCAATTTTTTGCACAGAACAACACATAAAGTAGCCTAAGGAAGGATAACATGCACATCAAGAATAAAGCAAAGATAAGAGTATGTTTTGTTTTTCAACTGGCTGCTACCTCAACAACTGTGGAGCACTTCAAGAATGCACAGGGTATCTCGCAGGTGCTATTTAAGGATTCCCTCTGACAAAGTGTGGTGGCAATTTACAATTCCCTACCATGCTTCTAGGAAAAGTCTATAATATTATTACGTCTTAAGATAGCTACATACTAACATCTGAAATTTCCTAGACCGCAAATGAAACCCGGACTTTTTTGTTGAATTGCCTAGGCTGAGCAATAAATCATGACTAACCATCTGGTTAAGATATTAAACTAACTGTTAGAGAAGATGCTTTAACTCCTACCTTTTTCTTGCTTCTTTTTATCCCTTCAGTGTGACTTGGGTCTCAGTAGGGGATTGTAACTTAGCCATGGTTAGCAGGTATTTGAATTCAATTACAGGATCATGCCTGGTTTAGATGGTATTTTGAAGCCTTGATTCATCATCTGTGAAGGTCCTTGCACCAAAGGCCTAGCAGTACTCTGATACACATCATTATTGCATAAAAGATTTTGCTGTGTTCTGTCAGTTTTACAAAAATTGAAAATGTAGTGTTGCAGTTCTTGCCAAGTATATTAAGAAGCAAACTTAAGTGCCCAAATGAGAAGCCTTGACATCTACCATTGGTGGAGAAAGTCATGTTCGTTGTTGCTCCTAATTACCCATTGAAGATAATTAGCTGAACATTCTTGGACATGTTTATCATAACTCAGATATGACAGCAATGAAAATGATCTGAGGATTTCTTTGAAGCAAAGTAAAGAGGAGAAGTGTGAGTTAGAAGCGAGTTCTCTAAGTTACTGCCTTTCCACTTTGTATGGCCAGTATCCTAAATACCAGTTGTTCAGTGAAGCTGAGCATATAGAAAGTTGTAGATAATGAAAATTGACTTAAGCCAACTTTACTGGAGCCAATAGCTTTAAATTTGGGTTTGTGCTGTTTTTTAAGCTCAGAACCTTCGTAGATTATCTTTTGCCAATTCCTGATGTTTCATACACAACAAGACTTTATTTTATTAATCGATTGGCCCTGTTGGGAATTGTTTGATCTCTTATTTCCACTATTTATGTAATCAAGTCACTGACCCACTGTGGACATTCAGTAGCAGACAGTTGTGATACAGAGTGTATGTGCCTTATGTCACTGGCCTTTGTGTCCATAAACCTAAAAGCTGCTGCCTGGCCATTCCTCTGCTTGAAAAATCTTCCTATTTGCCAAGTCCTTGAGGACATAAAAGAATTGACACATTTTCTTAAAATTGAGGTGTGTGTGTGTGTGAGGCTTTCCAATAAAAGTGAAAAAAAAAAAAGCAGCACAGTGAAAATATTTTGGAATTACTTCAAAAAAGATCCCACTACAGTAGTGAGTGAGAGCTCTTTATTTAAAATAACCGTAATAGAATTAAATCCTAGAGTGAATGGAAAAACAGATGAACCCTGTGCTTGTATTAAATCCATTGCTGTCTGCCAATATGTGTGTTTTTTTGCAGTAGTGGAGATTGTTCACCTCTGTTCCTCTTGGGCAACTTCTTTGGGACTGGCCCAGCATAAAGGACAATTCTTCATTAGCTCAGATAATGGGAAAGAAAAAAAAAACCCAGATGAGAAAGGCTTGGTAGAGAGAAGTTGTACAAAAGATTGTACAAAACTCCATGGTTTTAACTGCTGCTCAGTACCAGACCCAATCTGTTTCCAGGACCTCCTGAATCTTTGCAAGGCAGCAAGCAAGCAAGCACAAGCACTTATTCCTGTTCCCTATGGAGTTTGGAACACAGACCAAAATTTGTTTGTATGAATCAAGGATTGCCTTGCTACCTTGAACAGTTTACTTCCTCTTTTATCTACTTTCCCCTTGAGCCCCTCCACCTCCCAGTTTCCAAACAAAAACAAGGTAGTTTGATCTCACCCAGGTGATTGTTCTCACCCAGGGGCTCTTAGGCCAGAACTTCATCTCTTCTCATCCCTAACAGGTTGATTTTCCCCTCTCTGGGGTTTCTGTGTTTCTGCTCTGTGAACATTGCCCTTACAGTTTGCACAATTGTCCTATTCCTTATCACAGCAACAGCTTCTTTTAAATACATTGCTTTATTCTGCTGCATCCTCTCTAATGAACTATTGGCACAGGCATCTCTGCCCATTAGGAATCCCTCTTGTGCCATTTCCTCATCCTTCTCCCAAATCCTGCATGTCTTTGCATCATCTTAGGGCTTTTCTTGCAGTCAGTTCCCATCCAAGTTCTACTTCTTTTCCTCCCACATGCTGCAAGGTAGTCCCAGACCCCTGACTGGCCATGGCCTTCCCCTTGTGCTCATCTGTTCTCCTTCATCCCCTCTCCCTGTGTTCACTCCTGCCTGGATGCAGATTAGGTGAGAGACTGCCTGGTGCTGCCAAGGCTCACGGGACATACACTTCCAGTAGACATTGCAAAGCTTGCCAAAGCCTTGCACCAGGGCACAGGACAGTTTATTCTGGCAGCCTGTATGGCTACCAGCCTGCCAGCTGGCAGTGGTCCTTTTGTGCATTTGCAGCATCTCAAAAAATACTGTCCTTCCTTACTTTTGGTTTATTTAAAATCCTCTCTTTCATGTCTTAAATTTTATGGCATCAGCTTTTCCACTGTGGGCTGTAGGAATGGGTGGAGCCCAGGAGACACAAAATGCACAAGTGCAGCACATCCCTGAGCAAGGAGCTCCGTTTGTTCCTTGGCCATCAGCCACATCTCCAGCTGCACTGAGCTGAATCCTCTGACGGGTTAAGAAATTCTCTGTGATAGTTTACACCCCCACAACCTCCCCCAACAAGTGGGAAGTGCAAATGAGTGCCTCAAAGCAGAAGTCTCTATCTCTGGATTACTTCCTTTGCTGGAGAAAATAATCAGTTTTATCTGGCAACTACGTTCATTCGGATAGAGAGAAAATTTCCTGTGTGCTTGGTATGTTGGAAGTAGTGAATAATTGAGGTATGTAAAATGGAAAGAACTTACATAACACAGTTTCACAGACTTGTAGGGAGACCTGAATGTGCTCAGCCCTGCTCTGCTGCATGAAGCTCTCTAGTTTCTACCTTGCAAATACTGATTAAGCATAAAAAGTGAATCAGACCAGCCATCTCTTGACAGCTTCTAGATCTCTTATGATCTTTCCCCACTGTCATTTCTTAGGATGTTTTTTACTCTCTAATGAGCAATTTCAGCTATCACTTTTTCAGCTTGCCTTTTGGAATACATTCTTATACATTAATGACTTCATGCATATCAGCAACTTCTTACTCTTTTCCTTTCCATTCCTGAAACACCTCATGGCTACCACTGTCATCACTGAATAATAATGAGCTTTCCTGCAGTCACGTCAGACCACTCACTGTAAACAGGTTCTATTTGCATCCATTTGACTCTTTAAAGGCTTTATACTCTAATCTGTTGGTGCACACAAAAAGAAGAATATATAAAATGGAGATATCTGAATAAAGTTCTTTTTTTGTCATGACAACATGGCTGATTCCTTTAAAATAATACTAATTAAATATTGTTCACATCACTGTTGTACTTCTTAAATTTTACTTTTCTTTATTGAGGACACAGGAAGGCTGAATAACTTAAAATTGCAAACTTGTTTAGAACTATGTCACAACTACTGGGATGGCCTCTGAGATGATCCTCCCTGCTGCATCTCTCACTTGCAGATTTCTTACCAGAATACTGATTAATTCTCTTGCTAGTTTTACTGGATGGGTGCAGATCACCTGCTGTTTATACTTGAATTTTCATTTCCATTTATATAAGCTTCATTTTTGACACACTGATCAGAAGATGATGGTTGCTTGCTTGAGAAGCTGTAAAAATATTTATCAAATAATGCTGTGGCACTGATGTTCTTGTGTGTTCTTTCTCCTAGCACAGGTGGGCTAGAATAAGTTACTGCATTTCTTAAAATAAAGACAGGATGGAAGCCATAGGGTTGACTGTGTCTGTGAGGTGTTAATTTCTTTTTCATTGAGACAATTGTGCTGAGTCTCTGTTGCTGCAATAAAAGTCCACTGCACTCCTGTGAGAAAACTCTGCTGAATGCTGAATACACCAGAATGTGTAATTTAGGTAGGCGGGACACCTTAAATTATGCCAGGAGTCAGTGTGTAAAATTTAAGGAATAAATTTAATGAAGAACAGAAGAAATGTTATCCTGGATCTGGCATTTTTATTGTACAGGGGAATAAGCACCACAACTACTTTTAGTAATAAGGCTGGTGCCTCTGTGTGAGAGTGCCACTTTAAGTTCTCTTGAATTTGGAGGATTTATTTTTCTAAATTTATTTTATATGACACAAAACCAATATGTTGGAAATGTTGAATTATGGCGATACTGACAGTTTACAATTTATTCCTTTTTGTTTCTCTCCATACTGATATTCTGGCATTGAAATCCAATTTACTGAACTTATTTCCATCTCTCCTTCAGAAAGAAGCGGTACTCCTTTCTTTTAGCATGCCCAGGGCAATCCCATAGCAAGCTATTTTGCAGCTTTGCACTTCACTTTTACAGGGTTTGTCATTATACTGAAAAGGTTGCATTCATTTGGAATTGCTGTTTATCCCCTTGCAGTGGCTGGTGTGCAGGAAAGAACCTTGGTTTTCTCTGGAGCTGTGGCTTGCCTTCTGTTATATGGGGATCCTTTGTGTCAAATTCTTTTTATGGCAATACAGCAAGCCAAATCCAGATGAGGTAGACCCAGTTCCTTATAATGTGTAGTTGCTGGTTTCATAGAATAAACACAGCTTGAAGAAGTCCTGGTTGTCCACACCATTGATTCTTAGAGAATCTGATATTAAAATTGAGGTGAAAACCTGTTTGTGTTTAGGTGTGGAAGCAGCAGAATGCCCTCTGGATCCTCTTTTCTCCTTGCTTAGGCTTGTACCAGACGTGTTTCACACTTCTCTGGTATGCAAGTAGAATCCCAAATGTTGAAAGAAAATGTTGATGATCCCCTACTCTTTCCTTTTGGCCTGAGAACTGTTACTTTCAGGGTGGTGGCAAACATTTCTGTGCCTTAGGAAGCCTTTCCTGGTTTTGATTGAAATTCCAGTCATGCCTGAGTGCCTGCTTATATGCAGATCTTGTATGGAGCAGCCTATCTCCAGTTCTGCTCTTAATTAGTTCAGAGCCTACAATCATCCTAAATTTGTAGATTCTGAGGACTCTGCCAATGCAACCTGATAGCTGGCCTTAGATGTTTAAATGAGTTTTGCTGCAGTACTTCAAAGGTATTAGAACACCAGGGTTAGCGATGACCTGGTGACCTGCAAGGTTCTCATTTTAGAGATTGCCCAAAGCTCATACAGTTTGTTGGGGAAAAAAAAAAAGAGAAAAGAAAAAAAAAGAAAGAAAGATTATTTGTGAATTTGCTTTACAAAATGTAATAGACATAGAATATCAACTGGTTTGGCTACCTGCAAAGTGATCTAAAACCCCATAAATTCTTTCTCTGAGTTTTTCTGTCTCTCATTGCATTGCATGAACCCAATCAACTCTGGTTTTCTTTTCTCCCAGCTAGATGGTATCTATATTCAGCTGTATATTAGAGAACTTGTGAACTTACTGTAGTTTCACTTCCTGCACCATTGCTGCCGTCCCAGGCTGCTGTGTGGTACGCCGGCGCCTGTTGTGAAACTTTCCTCTTTCAGAAGCTGTGCCCCGGGGTGTGGGAAAGATGTGTTGTAATACTGGGGAGGAGGGAAAAAGCACACCAGCCTCATCTACAAAATGGTCATTTCTCAGAACCTGTGTGGTCATCTTCTGCCCTGAAAATGCTGAAACTTGGGCTGTGTGTATATTATTTTTTCACTTATTTTTTTCATGGTAAACTGCTGACCAGTAACACTTGATTTTGCATATGTGCTATTTGTGCTGTACCTTTTCAGACAGAAAAAAGTTATCCTGATGTTAAAAGAATGGCTCTGCAAGGCTTAGAAATTCTGACTTGACAGAAAGACAGGGTATGGAAAGAAATGCTCTGCAGTATTTACTTGAGCCTTCCTTCTGTCCACACAAACCAAAATTAGCAACGTCAGTGTAGATGTTGGGTAGTTATGCCACACATGGATTTATGAGCTAGCCTAAACATCTTGTTATTAAAAGTTTAAATATTTACACTTAGAATCTGCTGCCTTATGGACTCCTGTGAGATTATTTCTGAGCAGTGAGGAATTTTTTTTTTAAAATTGAGAATATTCTAAGTTTGACTTTAACATAAAACTGCTTTAGTGCTCTTCTAATCAACAGTTACAGATTAATTTATGCTGTATCAGGGCTTAAGTGTTGTTTAATCCTTTTAGAATTCTAGAAAAGACTGACCACTTGACTAAGATTATGTAGCTTAGAAAAAACCCCAGTTTTAAATAGGTCATTGAAGCAAAATTAAGGAGAGCTCAGGGTGCTGTCTTTTGCTGGTATTTTCACATTGGCATTTTGCAATGTTAGGCATATTTTTGTGGGGGATCCTTAGCAAATCAGGGCTTGTGCTGTCTATTCCTCTTAAGGACACAATATAAATCCCCCTAGGTGAGACTCCTTGGTTTTGGTGAGGCTTGAGTTGGAGTGTTGAAGCAGAAATCCTGATACTGGGTTAAACTTTAAACTATTCTCTGTTTAGTTGTACATACATATAACAAAATATGCCCTTGACTTGCCAAACATTATCCAGTTGGCAATCACATGACAAACAACATGCTGAAGATTAAAAGATTGTGCTTTAAACAACACTTTTTGTGCTTGATGTAATATTTCCCTTTTTATTATGTCAGGAACTATCACTGTTAAGTGGAGGCAAATAATTGCTATGAAAAAGTGCAGAATTTTTGAGTAGAAGTTTATCTTCAAAATCATAGTGGGTGGTGGGAGATAAGAAACAACCAAATATACCCAGTGGAAGGATTGGCTTATAAGTGACTGTGTGCTGCACTTGAATATAATGGGACCTGTAGGTGCTGCAGACTGCCAAACATCACCCATTGAGGAAGGCAGAGACAGCTCTCTTTCAGCAAAAAAGCCATGGTCTTCAGTCAGTGTGGAGAAGGGAATCATGGCAGGAGGCAATTTGTGTCAGGGAGGCATGTTCTAGCACCAGTTATGTGCAGTGAATCTTTTAAATCTAATATTTTTAGCAAAGTTTTAATTCATTCAAAGAACAAGATAATCCTATTTTTTTCCTCTTTTAGAAGTTTGCAGGGAGGTAAAAGAAGGATTAAGTAATGACTTAGGAATTTTACACTGAACATGGATGTTGGCTCTGTTGCTGTAGCTACATCATCCATCTCAACATACAGTAGCTATGGGAACAGAGCTATTGGACCTTGCAAAAGGAATGCAAACATTCATTGCTGGTTTGCCATTTGTCAGAGTCCTTTTCTCAGAAGCCTTAACATAATTTCTATTCCGGTCTTAGCTCATTCAAGCCTAAAATTCTAACCGTGGCATCTCCCTCCTACAGAGTCACTCTCAATGCAAACAGGTCTCTTTTCTCTGTGTTCTTACAAGTCTTTCTATCAAATTCTACTTTTTTGACTGAGCAAGGACACTGAGTAGAATATAGCTGTAGACAACAGGAGAAACCAAATGGCATAGAGTAGCATCACAAGTAGCTTCACTGCTCAGGACACACCTGCAGTTGAACAGTTCAGTCACAGAATCCCATGGGTGTTGAGAGTCCAGATGTTCTGGTACTGCTGGATCTCGGGGAATATGGTGGTGGTGAGCATTTTAAAAATGCTTGAGAGACAAGCTTGTCAAAATAAACAATAATAATGAACTCGTTTCAGAAAATGTAGCAATCAGCTGCAAGGGGTTATAATACTGTAATTTAAATATAAATACAAATGAAAGTTGTAACTGTTGAGTGCTTTTTTTTTTTTCCTACGCAGTATCCTGACATAGCCAGAAAAACTCCTGCTCTTTCCTGGCTGAAGAATTGACAAAATTAGGTATATCTATATTAGGCTACTTTTACCTGAGTGCTCTCAAATGTTGGTGGCCTTGGGAAGGAGCAGAAGTACCATAAATATTACTCTGTCAGAAGGCTACAGGAAAAGAAACAGGGCAGTTGAAGAAAGATACTTATGTTGATGAAATTAATGTTCACAGCATGACTCTGTCAAAACTTGGCTTAGTACATTATAAGCAATTTACCAAAGAGAACTGGTATATTCAAGATAAAGACAGCCACAGTGTCCTGGTTTTTGAGAGTGGAATATAGTTGAGTTTGAACCTCAGGAACTTGATCCAGGCTTACAATTTTTGGCTTCAAATCAAACCAGTAACATTCTACTTCCTAGGAGATGAACTAAAATAAATCATCCGTGAAGCCTGATTCTGTTTCTTGCTTCTATCTATTCTACTGCAAGTAAGATTTCTTATTAAAATCACCATGGATACATGATCCTTATAATCCTGTGAGTCTTTTTCTGATTGTCTGCTTAGCTGCAGAAAGTTAACTAATGCTGTGCCTAAAAGAAATGAGCTGCTGCCCCTCTCCCAAAACCCCAAATCCAAGAAGCTCACTTTTAAATTAGCTGCAGACATATTGACCTGGTTTCACCATGGCAGATGCATTTGACAATGCTTCACATCCATCCAAGTGGGATCTGGGCTATGTGCCCTGTGCTGCATGTCCTTTTGCAGTAACAGAGAAATAAAACACGTGTGGGAAGTTTTTTAGGCATCTTTGGGAAGAGTGGAGTAAGAGTTCAGAAGCAATTTCCCTGACAGAGCTCTTTCACAGAGGTATGTGCACACTGCAGACAGCAAACTGCCTTTATTCAGCAACCAGCACAATTGCTGTGGACCAGCTGGTTACTGCTGCTAAATGGTAAAATCAGGATTCTGATTTGTATGTCCCTACTGTGAAAATATGAATGTGCAATCTCTGATCTTCTGCTCTATTAATTATAAGTGTGAATTTGAGTCCCTTAAACTTGGTGACATGCAGAGCACTGAGCAACTTGGTGGTCATTGGGAGCATCTCCTGTGTGCTGGACAGGCAGTGGTCAGAACGGGAGTGCAAGGACTGAAGGCCCTGATTTTAGTAACTGCAGCAATATTTTGTGCATAGCCATTCTTCCATCATCACCTTCTGCTGGTATGGGCTTTAAGTAAAAGGTAGCACAAATGACTTACACTGTGCATGTTGTTCCTGGGCTCTGCCTTAGCAGCAGTGATGTGGTGCCATTATGTGCTTCTCAGAGAAAGAGGCTGAATTAAAAACAACTTCTGTTGCTGTTTAATGTACTGCAGCAAATGCTCTGTAGATCTGTAAATCAAGACATTTGTTCTTCATTTTTAGCAATGCCCTTTCCCTGAACTCATTTAATGAGACAGTTGTAAGATGTTTGTATGTTCTCCAGCTGGACTGGGTGCACAATTCTTGAACTCTGTCTCTTACTACATTCTCATTTTTAAGTGTCCTGTGTCAATAGATAGTGGCAGCTATACTCTTAAGGCAGCCTTATTCCACAGAATACCCCTCTGACATTGTAAGCAGTGTAATAGACAGGGAGATGCTTGAGAGTGAGAGAATTTGGGAATTTCTTTGTTACTGAAGTTCTTGACAGCTGTGTTTTATAAAAGTGAAGGGGCACTGTAAGTAAAAGGGGAGAGTAATTTATGAAATGTAGTGTACAGACCAAAATGTGACATACAACATAAAGTGACAGTGAAGAAGAGAAGACTTGTTTATTATCCCTGCTTGTCACAGAAAACATGCACAGAAATCACTTCCAGCATATAAATGAAGTTTATACAACTACAGCAATATGAACAACTATAAAAGTAGTTTTAGAGATGTAGATTATTGCCTCTAATTTCAGCTATCTCTTAAAATAAAAAAAAAAAATTATGTTGCTAAGTAACCCTACTATTTTCTATCTGCTCTAGATTAAACTGGAAGTGAGAATTTTGCCAACCCATGTAACAATTTTATGCCCCTTTTCTGCTGGATGGTGTGGCAAATGGAGATTGCTCAGGTTCCTGGGTCAGTCTCAACCCAAGTGCACTGAACAGCCTTTTACCAAGAATGGGTTTCACAGACCACTTTTCTCTGTACACTTTGCTGTTAGATCTCACTTGGTGCTTTGCTGGGCCTAGCCTTGTGCACTCAAACTGTGCCACTTCCCCGATGACACCAGGCACTTGGGCAAGCCAGCCTTGTGTCCAAACAGATGCTGAGCTCCATTGCTGGAGCTGCTACTACTGGTCTGAGAGAGCTTTTGTTCTTTGCTGGTTTGCTCTTTTGTTTTGGTGCTTTGTTAATGCTGTACCTTTCTTATCTAGTCCAGGGAGTCATCTTACACCTGTGTGCAACAGCTAGGGTATCTGACTTCCAGCTATGGGTGGGGAGTATTTTCTGTTTGCAAAGATCCCATGGAAAAACAGATAAAGGCTCGTCTTATGTGTTAGTATATTCTTGCTCTTTTTGAACATGTGAAGGATAGATTTCTTATATATCCTTTTGCCCAGCTTTCTGTTCTCTCTTCTGCCCCTCTCCTCCCCTCCCTCACGGAGTAAAATGTGTGCTTACTTCCAGCTTCTTTCATGGGGTCTTTTGCGACATGCCAGTGCAGAGGAAGCAGGAATGTGATGCTAAGTGGCACCAGGAAAAGGAAAATGGGGCATGTCCTGTGCTGAACATGCACAGGACAGCTTGGAGCTGAGGTCCTCTGTCATGGTAATGGAGAACTATCTGAACCACACTAACCCTATCTACAAGCTGATTTGGGGTTTTAGTTAGAACAGAAGACGCCTTCTCTGTGTGATGGTCCACACTACCTTGCACATTGAATAATTAGCTGGATATTTTTGCAGTGAGGAACATGGTAAAAAACGAGAGGAAAGACAGTGAGAGGGAGGTGACCTACCATTTTCCAGGAATATTAACCTCCACTTAAAAGAAGATAAAAGACATCCTTTCTTCAGAAATGTTCTTTCCCCCTTTTGTCCTTTCGCCTTCTTTTGCAAACTCTGTTGGATGTAAAAGCAGTTTTGCAGATTTGCAGATTGAGCTAAAAAATAATCAGTGGCATCCTAAAATGTCTGTTAATCCTGGGGGCTTCAGAGATGTCTGCACTTTGTCAAGTACTTATACAACATTTGAATTATCAGAAAACATTTGAATTATCAGAAAAGCATAAGGACCAGTTTAGTAACCTTTTCCTGGCATTGTTTGCTAAACATTTCCTATTAGACCATGCTTAGTATGGACAATAGCATCGAGTAACTTAGTTTTCTGAATTGCAATAATAACTCATGCTGCAGTACCTTATGTTCTGGCTGCTGGTCTTAGTTTAAATATGTGGTTTAACTTTCCTCTGTACCTTTAACTTGCAGATTCTACGTCAGAGCTTTTCTTGGCAGCTATGCTTGTAATGTCCAGATTAGTGCCCTAATGCCTTAATAATTTTGAGATCTAAAACACTGCTGTAGAAATGAGTTAAAACATAGTCTGGAATGAAAGAACTATTTAACAATTGTTATGTCCCATTTCCATGGAATGCATTAGCCAAGTGTAGGTTATTCAGGCTTCCAGGTCTTCTATGCAGTGTGACCCCATGATACAGATGGGATGCAAAGTCCTCTGTCTTCTCAGGGAGAGGAAATGTGGTAGGTTAGTGTATATTTTATTTTCTTTTTGCATTTCAAGTAGAGTTGAAACTCTAGGAGGATTTAGGCGGACAGGAATATTAACCTCATGAACTTATAGTACCAAATTTATGCTAACATCTGAAAGAAATGTGTCTCCTTAGTGCTACAGAAACCTCCCAGCAACTTCATGCTTCAAGAACAAAAGTATGGCTTGGAGGTGTTCATACGATAATTCTATGGAAGTGTCTTTATGGAGATATCATTGTTTCAGGCTGTGATTGTTTATTCATCCCATAGTGCCTATAAATCTGCACAGTGCCCTGGAGTGCTGGTGTCTCTTAAACCTCAGCAAGATCATCAGTGGAGCATGGACCCTTTCAGAGCTGCAAAATTTCTATATGAGGTGTTAAAGGGAAAAAAACCCCAAACATTTCATTGGTGCATTCCCATTTTCTGTGGGTAATCATTGATTCAAAATAAGTGCAGACTGACAGGCTCAAGGAAGCCTCCACATCTGAATAGGAATGAAGAGTGGTAACATTTACTCTTTTTTTTTCTTTCTTTTATTTTTTTTTCCCCTGTGCCTTTTCAGTATCCAAGGAAGGGGAAAAACTCTCTTTGCTCAGATCTTATTACCTCTTTAAAAACTCCAGATTTTGTTTCCCGGCAAATTTAATTTCAATCACGCTCTAATGTCTCTCCTTCTTAACACAAAAAATGGGTACGTGCACAAAGCTGTTCTCCTGTTGCTCTCTTCTCCTGCCTGCTTATTAACAGAGCTGTAAGGAGCTTGCTCATGTCACATCAGGGACGACAGGCCTTTATATTTTCTTAGACATAAGTCCAAGGTAGAGTTACGGAGGGCTAATGGAAACTCGGGCTTTTAATTTCATCCTTCTGTAGTACTTAAATATTTAATTAATTGTTGAATGTTTTTGCAGCTGAGCATTGAGTCTTTTGTTCCACGTGCTTAATCCCATGTGCTGAGCTTTCATAGGCTCCGTGGTGCTTGCTGCTCCTTAGCATTGTGCTGAGGTGCTAGTCAAGGGGAGGCTGAAAATCTCAGCAGTTTACAGTGGGGAAAGTGTGGTGTATCTTGAAAATGTAAAAACAAATTGCTTCCACTAACTTTCTAAGCATTGTTTGAAAGTCATTAGAGTGATCTGAGGAGGGTGGTGCTCGGTTGAGAAGAGTTAATTGCTTTCAATCTGTATAGGCAGGTGGTCATGTGTAGCTGCAATATTTCTTTTCTCTGGCTATTAGCTTGCAGATACTGATATCCATCCAGGTTTACCATTGAGACTAATGTTTTCCAGCTGCTGCTTGCTAGTATGAGCATATTTCTGGCAACTGAGCGCTGCATTTGGGTAACTGTAGATGTCATGCAGTTGGGCTGCATATGAAACACTCGATTTTTGGAAAAAAATGGTTGAATGTGAAGTACAACAATGCCAAGTGGCTTCAGACCCTCAGTTTCAATATTCTTTACTCCATTTTCTGACTTCATTCATGGAACAGGCAAACAGTGCTGGAGTCTTTCTCTCTTCTGTTGTTATTTTTTACTGAAAGAGAATTGCACTGGTAAATGCTGGTGATGTGATCAAAGATCCCAGCTAAATTCCACCTTCCAAAATATAAAACTTAGTATTTTAATACTCATTTGAGTACTGAATTACAGTCAGTCATTGCAGATTACTTCTGTTTAGCATTTATAAGCATTATTTTGTAGTTGAGCCAAACTGTAAAATTATTCTTTGTGATGATGGCATTTTGTAAAGACTGAGTTCTTGCTTTGCACTGCTATCTGTAGCTATCTTTGAGGAAAAGATCATAAGGAAAAACACTGCACTCAACTGAATTTTGAGAATGTAACTCATGCAAATAAAATCTGGAACTTCAAAAGAAATGAGGAAGCCCCCATCTCTTCAGCAATACTGAAATTGCACTGAATCTAAATACTGATTTATATCTGAATTACCACATAACTCCGAACAAGTTTTAGAACTGCTCTTTTAATCTTGTCTGATAGCAAATAGTTATTTGCCTGTTGTTAAAAATAGGAATGAGATACAAAGAAAGATGGTCAAAAATATCCAGGAAAAACAGTTGAAATGACCTAATAGGCAGCCAGTTAAATTTCCCATGTTTTCATTTGTGGATTAATTGAATTCTATAAATAATATAAATAAAATCCAATGATTGTTATAGTGCTCCAGCTGGAAAACCACTCAAGAATACCAAAAATAAAAATATCAGTTATGTGCAACTGAGCAAAGGAATTTATGTCAGAACACTCAGTAGTTGGAGAGTTAATGCCATAGATTGATTGTCTTACAGTGATTTACTGTATCTAGATTGTAGATGACAAAATTGTTCTTGACTTTATAAAGTTAATTTAATATTTTTCGAGCAATTTTGTCTTCTATGTGTAGATTTGAAATGGAAAAATGCCAGAGATGACAGACTCCCATTTCTACTCCTGACATACTATTTACCAGAGACTCAGTTCTCTACTTTCCCTCTACAGTTCTTCTGTCTTCTCTATGGCCTGGTTATACAGTCCTTTATTAGGTTTATTTTAAATGGTGCTGCATATCTTGGCTGCTAAGTATGTATGGTTAACTTGTCAGAGCAAAGCATGCTAAGAACACACACAAATTGAAAAATAAATTTAAAGGACTCTTGTGTTTCTGGAACTTATATGAATACCAGCTTAACAGGTATGAATGATGAAATAAATTGACATCCATTTTTAAAATGAATATTTCACATACCTTTGTCTCCTTGCAAGCATGTAGTATTCCCAGGAATAAACATTTAAAATGAATGATGTTGTAAGAAATCATGAGACAAAAAGTGCCTTTTAGTTTAGGACTTTTTCAAGACTTTGCTTGTTTAATCAAAAATTAAGAGTGAAATCTAGATTATTTTTGTAATCAGTACTACAGCTGATGCTTTTAAAAATCCAAATGCTTTGACTTTATGATAAAATTATGATCTGGAACTTACAAGAGTTCATAGAAACTGAGTAAATTTGAAGCTTAGTGTCATTTAGTTATGATTCCATGTTATTTATTTATTTTAACCTCTCTTCTTTCTCAGGCTAGAATCTCTAATATTTTTTGGCACACATAAATATTTTCTTGACTGGTCTCTGACAAATATGATAATGAAAGTAGTTTTAGTTTTAAAGGAAAAAAAGCCTCTTAATCTTTTCTTTCTTCCTCTGTAACTTTTGAACTTTTCACATGGAAAGTGTGTTTTCAAAAGCCTTGTATTTATGTAATATAAATGTTCTGATGTAACCTGTAGAAACATAGTCTCGTAGAAACATTTAGTCTGGAAAAGGCCTCTAAGATCATTGAGTCCAACCCTTAACCCAGCACTGAAAAATTCAGCACTAAACCATGTCCTTCAGTGCCACATAATCTACTCGTAATGAAAAAAAACAATTAAATCAAAATGTACAAAGTCAGAGGTTCACAAATTCATTCTGTCACTCTGAGCCCGCCCTGCAGTCCTTTGCAGCGGTTTGTCCCTCGGTGCAGGTACTGAGAACTGAGAGCTGTGGGGCTGTTCTCATTCCCCTGAGACTGACCTGGTCAAATCTCTGCTGCTGATCTTAATTCACTTACCAAGCCTTCTGAAATTCCAGGATAGAAACTGGTTTGAGTGCCGTGACTGAGGGGAATGTGCCTAAGTTTGTCACCCTTCAAATCCCTAATTTCTGCCATTTCTTTCAGATGATCCTTTCCTATCCTGCTCTGTTGAACATCATCTCCAGCAGTGCCATGTTGCTATGTCTACTTGGTGCTTAATCACACTTTAAAGGAAAACACTTCCGATTTTCATTACTTTCAATGACTGTGATAATGTAATTGCTACAGCTCAGATCTGTAGGTAGGAAAGGAAGCTTCTGCAGAATGTGACAAATATAACTCAGAATTTTCAAAGCTGTGAAATCTTTAAAAAGGTCTTGGAAAGTTAGTGAACCAATTTAGAACTTCCTCTTGTATCTGTTCAAATTTGAATAATCACTCCTAAAAGGGATGTCATTTTAACAGAGACATGCATCTAATTGATAAAGGGAGGAGAATAAATATAGCAGTGACCAGAATGTCTTCAACACCCAGAAACCTAATGAAAGCAGGTTAAAAAGGGCTTACAGTTGTTTTTCGAGCATTCAAAATTTTCTGTTTAAGAAAAAATGACTTTGTTTTCTTACATCTGTCTTCAATAACGCACTAAGATGGCTGCCAAGCAGTAGCTTCATCTTCATCCAGCTGGATACACCTGAGCTTTCTTAGCTTGAGAAAAAATCCTTCTCAGCAAGTCAGCTGAGACTGAGTGAAATGTGCATATTTGGAACTATAAATCAAAATGTCCATGTACAGATGTTCTCAGCCTAGAGGCATAAATGTGAAGGAGCTTGGTTCCAGAAGGATTTTTCAGCAATACCTGAAATTGTTCAGAGATGCTTTACAACTGCCTATTGCAGTATTGGCACGGTACTGTAAAATCACCATGAGTGACTTGCTTATTATGCTGTTCTCATATGTGGAGTGCAGTGAGAAGCTTCAGAGAGAGCAAGTCAGTACAGTGCCAGCATGCAGAAAAACAGCCTTCTTCAGCAGACAATTGGGGTGAAGGAGTCATATGGCATGGGCTTGCTTTTTAAAACAAGGAGAAATATCTCCAAGCCCTTATAGCACCTGTTGGCATCAGGCAGGGCTTTTGTGAGGGCAAAAATTGATATTATCCCATTTTGCAAATGGGGAAGATGGGCTGCAAATTAGATAGCCTTCCACACAAGAGCAATTGGAAAAGATTGAGTAGGTTTGGGGCTCTTGCCTCCTCTGACCCCAGGCTGCTGTGGGTTCCTGCAAATAGAAAGAGAGAGAGAGTCTCATGATTTTGTGATGTGTTATACTTTTAGTGCAATGATATGTGTCTGCTTTGAAAGGGAAGATCTGTCATTTTTACCATGGCATACTTTTGTCCTATGACAGGTCCTAGAGGCTTAAACCAAAGAATATTGTCTCACTGCTCTGGGGAGGCTATTTCACCTTGAGAATCAGATGCCTCCTATTCCAAATGAGCATGTTGTGATTTTAGGGAAAACGTGATGGGGTGGCTGTCGTTTTACATTATTTATGTAAGTTGTCCTGAGTAAGGAGAATAATTCCTTCTCAATCTGATTTCTGGTTTGGAATGAAGTGGCTCATGTCAGATTCTGTGAGGAGAACTTTGTGACATGAGCAAAGTTTGCAGTCATTGGCAAACAACAGAAAAGAATCCCACTTTTTAGATTCATTTATTCACATAGAATAAAATCTGAGAAGAAAACTTTTTTTAATCACTACGTTGCAAAAGATAATAAATACTTGAACAGAAGATTTTTCCACTTGTAGTGAAGAATTTCTGAGCTGAAAGTGGAAAGGAAAATCGGTCATTTCTGGGAAAAAAGGATTTTATTTTGATTTATGTGTAAATCATATAATAAGCTTACCTGTGACTTACCAGTTACCTGTGATTAAAAATAAAAGAAATACAGAAAGTAAGGGATAGTGGTAGGTAAGAGACTTAAATGAATATATTTGGGGTTGCAAATATTCTTAAAATAGTTAGGTGATTCTTATGATGTATTTCTTGAAACTGGCTCACTTAGCATGTCTGAGATAGCATGAGACCTTTAAAAGTAATATTTCCAAATATGGATATGAGACTTTTATGCACTTGAATCATATTTCAACCCAACCCCCTTGTTTGGGATGTGTGAATTTAGTGCTCAGCTTGTGCATACAGAGGGATTACCCAGAAAGCTGCAGCGAGCTGAACTGTGAACATGATTTCTGCAGAGCTAAATGCCTCTTGGCTCCTGAGAGCCAACATCTTAAAGTTTATGAAGTGCAGCTCCCTCTCCCCAACGCCCAGGCAAATGAATTGCCAATCTCTGGGAGCCTGAGCTGAGGCAGCAGGGCAGAGGCACTCACTCAGTTCATATTTTGTGATGAAATCTCACAGGGCCCTGTCCTACCAGCTGACCTGCTAGAGCAGAAAAGGAAAAAAACCCAAATTGAACTGTTGGCTGGTCTCACCATTGCTACCTCACCAGCCAGGAGAATTGATTACAAAAAAAGCCTCTGGAAAAGCCAGTTACTGTTGGGAGTTGTAGCAGCTGTGCTCTGTTAATGGAATTAAAATGAATTTATATCCTCTTACTCCTACAACATGGGTTTCCTGGGGCACAGATGGGTTCCATGTAGCTGCTAGTATGGGGGATAGAGAAATGGAACCGAAGTGCTGGGTTGAAACATGGGCTACTACTAAAATATATTAGTGCTGAAAGAACTAGCAGAACCTTTCTAGTGGTATTTTTCCATTTAGGGCTCTATCTTGAAAAATGAAAACCAGTTTTCCATATTTCTGAAGTGTCCATGCCTTTGATAGACTTCTCTCATCTAAATCCTGAAATAGCTCACTTATACTTTATATTGATGTCTTCTTACCTTCTTTGGTTAGAATAAATAATTTTTCACATAGTCATGGGCTGAAATCTTCTTAAACTGCAGGAATGACTGTAAGAATTCTCTATAAATAGCAGGCAGGCATTGGAAACTAAGCTTTTTTCTGTTATATGGTATGAGGTCACCAACACTGAAAATTGGCATGTATGTAGCCTTGATGGAGGTCTGTCTAAGAGCTATATCATCAAAGACAATTGGTATGGATTCTAAACTGCTAAAATTGAACTGTGACCATATTAGGTATTAACTAAATTCATTGACATAAAATGCAAATTAGAGCTCAGGTGAGGGGGTGGAAAAGGGACTACATCCAACTCCACAGCCATCCCTGCAAAGTTATTTTTGCTTTCATTTAGAATTTAAATTTAATAGCTCTCATGGACAGATTTCCTACCGGTACTTAAATGGAAAAGTAAACCAAGGTATTTTATTGAGAGGAGATATGCATCTGATCATCTTTCCCGATTCCTAGTTTTCATTGCTGCAGCAATGTTTGTTCTTCTTTTTGGGTAGCTGCTAGCTTGGAATGGTTCTGGCTGAGTAATTATTAAATTGGATTTCTGCCTTTCCTGGTTTGAACATAAATCTCTTCGTGCAATCCACGAATTGCACTAGCTGCTCACTTCAAATCTTGCCAAATGGACTTGTTAGCCTCCGGTCTTACGTAACCTTGCCTCTAGCAGAGCTGATCAGACATCCCAGTACAACCCAAAACAAAACAAGCAAAAAGAAAAGAGAAAGTACAGTCAGGGAAGATTTCAGAAAGAAATTTAGGCAATCAGCCTAGGCCTGGGAGTCTTGAATCCAAGCTGATGTCTAATGGCTTAAAACATGACATGGTACAGCTTACTGCCTTCCATGGCTCTTACTTTGGGAGGATTAGAAACACTTCATGTTTTTAAAGTGAGTTTTTTAAAGCTGACCATTATCCTGTTGGATCAGGAGATGAACCTCCCTAACAGATGTTGGTTTTGTTCTGCAGCTCCCACTGTCATCTCGCACCACTGAAATCAGAAAGCAAACTGTGGTGCTTTCCTCTCAACCCTCTGGCACACAGAGAACATGTGTTACCTTATTACCATCACGTGGCACTGAAGGAGTGTAAAATGCTCTGCTGACAGCACTCATTGAGGCATACCTATGGTTCTCCATCTGCATCAGGAGATGCCTCATTTCTCAAGTTATGGAGAATAGTGCAAGTCTTAGTAAAAGATTGCATAAGATGTCTCAGTATTTTGAACAGCCATTAGAGGAGTACAGATGAGTAGTGGTGGAAAAGATGGAGAGAGATAAGACACTAATAAAAATTAGCTGGTTAATGCTCTTTTATTTCCATTATTTTTGAGTACCTATTCCATTTATTTTGATAACCCCCCCTCCCCCCTCAGTGACTGAAGCGAAATTGGTAAACCAGCTTGAATGTAATGTTTTGTTTAAAAAAGGAGAGGGAAAAGGAAAACAGTCAAAATGCAGTATTAAACATGCATTCTAAATAAGATCAAAAAAGAAAGTCTGAAATGTGAGATTTTCTTTTGTCTTAATGTATTCTGGTTTAAAAAAAAAAGCCCCACATATTGTGCTACTGTGAGAACCAGGAAGTGAGAGAGACCAAAGTGAAAAATTTAATATAGTAGACCAAGCTGCAGTCTGGTAGTAAATGTATGTGGCACAAATGAGAGTGATCAGGAACACAAATATAGAAACTTTTCCAAGGTGTTGAGCATCCAATTTTCCCTGGTTTCTTTTGAGCTCATCTTTACTAGAAGACGTTATTACAACAGAGCTGTGAGAACCTGAGTGCTGATAAGCTGCTGACACTGATACTGTGATCACGAGGAGGAATTTTTTCTTAGCAACATGAGAAATACTTGTAATTCAGCCCAAAGTCTCACAGGTTTAATTATAGGTAGTTTTGATGTTACTCAAGGCATGACTTGACTTGAATATGTTGACCTCAGTACAACACTTTTTGTTTAAAATGGAACTTTGTACACAGGACTGAAAGTCAGAAGGTTTTATTCCAAGGAGAAATGCAGCAGCTCTTCAGGGAGTTGGTGTAAAATACCCTGTAAGTACTGCTGAGGTGGTGAGTAGGCTTTGTGCTGGTTGCTTGCAGGAGGTTAAATTCCACCAGAGGTATGATGTGTAACACTATCCTAAAGACGTAAGCATGCTCAGCTTTCTAATGCCATGTTAGACGTACAGGTATTTTTGGAATAACGTTTCAATTACTAATTTAACTGTCATTAGCAATCGTGTATTAACTGGAGGATGAAATTGGTTTTATCCTGTTATTCTTGCATATGCCTTAATTTGAGAGGAATGCTGTTGCTGTGTGCAGGGCTGAGGTTATTGGGAGGGTGGGCACTTCATCAGTGTCTGAAGGAGATGCATGTTCTTTGGGAGAAGAGAGATGTCAGTGTTCTTTTAAAATCAGCCAGCCTCTTCTAATGTCTAAACCCAAAAGTGTGGTGCATCCAGGAGCATCAAGTGGATTTGCAATAATTTCCTTTTGAGGAAAAGGAGAGAAAAACTATTCCTGCAGCTTCATATAGAGCTAAAATAGGCAGAAGCAGATAGAGAATATGTTAACTAGATACTAAAACTTAACATACTTAAATAGTTATGCTATGGAATAAAGGAGACAACAATAAATACTTCATTTAAATTGCTATTTTTTGTTTTGCTGGGTAAATGAAATACTGTGTATTTTGGAAGGAAGAGCTTGCAGTGCTCTCATGAACACCACGCTATGCACAGCAGCAGCAAGTGCTGCATTAATTCAGTGGCAGCTGGTCTTGGTTCCCTGTTTTCCTCCTTTCAGTGGTGCAATTGTGGAGTGGTGTGCTGCAGTCAGAAATGGTGTGTTGCAGTCCATGTGCCTCGTATTTAAAAATGAAAAACAAAACTGAGAATTGGTTTATAAGTGTAAATGGGGTTTCATTCCTTGTGGTGAGGGTGTCATGCAAACAGAAGAAGGAAATTACATATTCTAAGGATTGCCATGACCTGTCCTAGGTCTGAGCTGTCAAAATTCTGTTCCTAGTTATAGGATGCTTTCTTGCAGCCAAGGTGTAAGAATGGTTTTTTTAAAGCCATTGCTTTTTTCAGTGAGCAGCACCATGAGATGTAAAACAAAAATGTGGCAGAATTTAGCAATGACTCGGAGAATCCATTTTCAAAGCAAAACTGGTAGTTCCTAGATTTCAAAGTTAATGCATCTATTTCTTATAGCATAGTGTAATTTATATTCTAAGTACTCTTTCAAGTTTGATTAAAACCAGTTTGACCATTTAAATGGGCACTAAAGTAATAAAGGTGGGGAATGTTAGACAAATAAAATGTAAATGTAGATCCCCGTAAATAACTATCTCCAGTGGCAATTCCCTAATTAAATACCCAAATGCCTTAGTCAAAATGCGAATGTGGCTCTTCATGACTATTTTAAGAAATGACAGGTAAGTTTACTATTTATACAAACAGTAACTGAGAACATTTGCTATTGAAGAAAGCATGTAAATGAGGATCATAGGATAATTTCTTTTTTTTAGTATAGAAAGCATGAGCTTCAACTCTCTTCGTGTTCTCCCTACTGTTTTTTCTTTGCTCAGGAAGTGACTAGAGAAATATAAGCTATAGGTGTTAAGCTTGATCCCCTTTCCAGTGTGCAGTCCCTCCAGGAATGAGGTCTTCCCACCCCTGCTCTTGAGTAGGGCTGTAGTGTGGAGGAGGAGAATGTTTTCACTGCTTGCTAGCATCTGACTGTTACATTTTTAATGTAGCCTTTGGAGGCACCCAAAGGAGGAACTCTTCCTGGGTCTACAAGCCAAGCATTTTTGTGGTGTTGAGATCCATGGTAGGGATTGCACTGGAGGGAGGGAATTCAAGCAAAATACGATTTAAAAGGAAATCATGCCATTATCTAGGCTTTTATCACCTTGTGTGTTTCTGTAATTACACATGGTGGTGGTGTCTTAGGTATTTGAGGGAGGCAGAAAGTGGCTGGCCATAATTGGAATAATATGTGTGGAATCTCACCCCTCCCTCAGTGGTGCATGTCCGGGGACCTAAAAAGCTTCAAAGATGTGGGTAATAACCACCTCTGCAATTTGCATCATTTCCTGCTTAGGAACTTAATTCTAGGATACAGGCTACAAAACTCTGGCTAGTATAAAATATTTATTAAACTGGCTGTTGAGGAGACATGCACAAATCCCAAAATGATGTGGCAATTTAGAAAGAAGAAGGAGGAGGCATATGCTTACATACTTTGACTTAGACTTTCAGGTTATTTGAAGCCTGCAAGCTGTTTCTACAAGAGGTGCTCTTGTGAGGTTAATCTCAGTCTCTGCAAAGCAGGTGTTTACAGGAGAGTTTCCTCTTCCAAACATGTGCCTAACAATAGTGTGATTAAGATCTCACTGGGGCAGGCTGACTTTTGGCTGCGTGTGTGTGCCTGCACGAGCTTGTCTGCAAGCTGCTTTTATTATTCAACAAAAAGAACATTTGCAGTTAATCTGAATATAGGAGAAATTCGTTGAATCTGAGCTGGGTCTTGAGTCTGTAAGAAGATTGGTAGACAGAATGGAGCAGATGAGGCAAATAAATAGAAATTGATGGCAGCATTTTTAATTTAAGCAATCAGAGCATCAGAGGAATGCAAAGCTGAGCATACATACACTGCACTGTAAAAATAACATATTTTATACTGCTTCTGTTTTGCTCAGTTTTTAATATGACTTGTTTTTGTTATACACAATGCAAAACAGCCCTGGATTTGCTGCCAGGGATGAAACTGAACATGCTGGAAGTTGTATCTGCACTGCTGGGCAAAGTAGTACGGTGTTGGTTCAGTGAGAAACCCCCACACGACAAAACACTGCAATTCTGCTTTGAAACCAGCAATGGGAAAGTAATGCAGAAAGCTAACACAAAAATGTGTCAACTGTAGACAATTGTGAAAGGAGAACAGGGGTGCTGTTATCTCTGTCCCTATTAGGTGGTCTAATAAAAGATGTTATCTCTGCCTACAAAGCACAGCCTTGCCTGGGGTGAGTAGGGAATTTGCACACAGCAGAGCATTTCTTCCACGCTGCTCAATGACTCAGGAAGGCAGGAATGGCCTAGGTTCAGCTGATGTTTTCTGCAAGGTGGCTCTGTAGCTGGAGAGGGTATTTGTGCATTGTGGAAGGGAGGTGTGTTTGGTTTGGGAGCCTGCTCCTACGGAGTGACTGCAGCACACAGGTCAGTGCTTCACTCCAGTGGCTTTCACATGGAGTGACACACACACAGACTGCATAAGGCAGGGCTGTTGTGTGCTTGTTTCCACAGACCCTCCTACAGCTGGTGTGTGACCACAGGCAGGCTCAGTAGTGGATCTTCAGTCACTGTTGTGTGTCCAGGTTCTTCATCTGTAGAGTACTCCAAGTCAGGAGGATGCAAGCCCAGAGTCTCCAACAGTGGCTTTCAATGTAACCCATAAAATCTTCATCACTCTTTGATCAAGTAATGGACAAATTTTACTTTTATTCAGGAATTCTGCCTAGCTAGCTACCTTTTTACACACTGGGTGCAACAGTGGATTACACATGTGAAGTACTTGCGGTTTCAGGTTGAAGCTCTATGAATTGATAATTGTGGCAAAGCCTTTATCTGTTATGAAACTGCTGACCATCACCCTTCATCTGTTCTTGGAAAATTTGTTTTCTAATTGATTAAATATTACATACCTCTGAGCTCAAGTATTTCACATAAATCTTAGCAATATGTCAGGTACAACTTTTTAATTTGCTCCCCCCAAAAATTGCCATATGATTGTTGACTTTTCTGATAAATTGCTATGTTTCTAGCAGTTATGCTTCTCAAATGAAGCAGTTTTTCATGTACAAGTTCTTAAATAGAAAGAGATAATTTTATATCAGCCTGCAGTATGCTTCAATTATTATAACTCTAATAATTGAAGTCTAATATCAATGATAATAATTTAGATGTATTAATAACAAATGGCTCATATTAAAAATTATGCTTCCCATTTTTGTGGGAAATTTAAAAGTAATATAAAAACTGAAATTCTCTTTTTTAAAAAAAGAAATTTGCAATAAATATATTCCACTTCTTACCAGAGAAAAGTAGAACTGAAATTTGGCTGAGAATGAAACACTTAAACTTGGCAATATTACTTCCTAGAATTCCTTTATTGTCTGCATTTTAAAAGAAAACAGGTAGGTCCCAAAATTTGAATTGGCTTCTTTTAAGATTAAGAAATCAAGTGAGCACAATTTCTGTGTTTTAAGCATTCACTGTTCTTTTACTCTATACCTCTTTCCTAAATCTTGGGATTCACAAGGCTTTGGAAGAAGGGAAGAAGGAGCAGTAGTTACAGGGCTGTGTACATGCTGAGGAAGGGATTAAAAATTATCTATGGTCCGTGAAAAAAAACAGTACAAGTGTCAAGCTGAGATTTCCCAGTTTGTTATTGTGTTTCTCACAGCACACACAATTGTACAGTGCTAGGAAAGAACCAGGTCATTTTTTGTGTGTGCACCTCATGCCCCAGCACTTTGCTTGGTCCTTGCAGGTGTGCAGGCAACGCTCACAGCCCTGCAGGTGCAGATTTCCATGATGTGCTCGGCCTTCCCTGGCACAGCTTTGTGCCAGCCCAGCATCTCCTCAGAAGGGAGGGGTGGCCAAGAGTGTGTTTCCTTCTGCCTCCCTCAAGCCAGCCTGCCTGGCTGTGGAAGAGCTGGTTCCCATCACTGCTCTGAAGCACAGGACAAGAGGATAGAGTAGGGAAGGGAAGGAAACTGCTAAGGGGAAAGGAGGAAGGGAAGGGAAGGCAAGGCAATAAAAAAGAAAAAAAGAAAAAAAAAAGAAAAGAAAAAAGAAAAGAGAAAGAAGAGGAGAGGANAGAGAAGAGAAGAGAAGAGAAGAGAAGAGAAGAGAAGAGAAGAGAAGAGAAGAGAAGAGAAGAGAAGAGAAGAGAAGAGAAGAGAAGAGAAGAGAAGAGAAGAGAAGAGAAGAGAAGAGAAGAGAAGAGAAGAGAAGAGAAGAGAAGAGAAGAGAAGAGAAGAGAAGAGAAGAGAAGAGAAGAGAAGAGAAGAGAAGAGAAGAGAAGAGAAGAGAAGAGAAGAGAAGAGAAGAGAAGAGAAGAGAAGAGAAGAGAAGAGAAGAGAAGAGAAGAGGTCACTGATACTGAGGTTTGAAGAGGCTTGAACCTAAATGAAACCTAGCATTTCTGTTTGTTAATTCCAAGTAAAATCAAATGAAAAGGGAGATGTGTGAGGATGATGGACAAAGAACAGAAAACCACGGCTTTGTTGGTAAAAGGCAAGGCTAGCAAGTCTAATTCCATCTCAGACTATGCTAACAGACATTTTCTAACATCAATCTGGAAAACTCGTTGACCTGGCCTGGTGAGATAGGAATGTCTATGACTGTGTGTATTTATGTGTGTGTGAGGACCATGAAATTCTATCACATATTTTGAAAAGTAATGTAGTAAGTTTTGGACTTTATTCTTTCTTAAAAATTTCAGAAAATCTTTCAAAAACTGTGTTTACAAACGCCTTGTTTCTTTCGGTTCTCATATGCGTCCCTTAATTAAATTTTTAATTTTTTTTTTTTTTATGAAGGTGTAGGCTGAATCCACGAGGCACAGAGATGCAATGGTCTCTTGAAGATCTTTCTATTTCTTTTCAGCGCCTGGGGGGTGGGGCAGTTTCTGGGATCGGTATTTCGCTGGATTTGGAGTGTTGAAACTCTGCCTTGCGAGGGATGTGCATTTCCCAGCACTTGTCTGGAGGCAGTGTGAGATAACTCATGCCTGGGAACAGGCTTGTGCAAGAGCTGCTTTGGCCTGACCCACCGCACGTGCCTACCCTGTGCTGGAGGCAGTGGAATTTCAGAGGTTCCTATTGTCTCCCTGAACTGGTTTTTCCAGAGATGGACTCAAGTCCCCAGGCTTTGCATGCTGTTGAACAGGAGCTTTGGAAGTTTAGCTTTGGCAATCAGACTGAGGAAAAATGCAGGTGCAATCTGTGTGTTTGCCCTTTCCTGTTGCCCTGCTCGCTGCCCTGTGAGGGAGGGTGACTGCAAGTCCGTTCCTGTAATAGTCAGACTCTTTAATGGCGTGTGAAAGCCTCTGCTGAAAGAAGGGTTTAGAAGTTTCTAAGAACACTAATTGGGCAGACAAATCTTTACTGACAAAAGACATAATAAGAGTCTAATTCTAGGGAATTTTTCAATATAGAAGTACAATTTGAAGTACAAATCTTCTAAATAGCAATTCTTTTTACCAACTGTATACCTATATGCTGCCAATGTTCCAGGCATTCATGTCCATGAGTCTTCAGATGGAAAATTTGAAATGTTCTGTGAGTTCTTCTTCGTCTTGCATTGTGGCCTTATGGACATTGCATCTTTGAGTCCTGCTTATCACAAATATGCAAATTTCAAAGTGCTTAACATTCTCCAAGTGACCCGTACAAATGATATTTTTTAATCTAAATAATTCATTCCAGAGATTATGTCTACTCTACAATAAAAAAAGATAACTATGCAAGCTCTCTGTTTCTGTTCCTTTTTCCTGCAGGAGAATGGGAATTTCAGGATGAGCAAAATGTATAACAGCTACTAGAAACTCAAGAAATCCTTGCTCCTGTTGCAAGGAGTAGCTCTTCCACAGTCAGGCACAGTGATCTCTGAATCTGGTTCTTTTTCCATGAGAAGAACAAAACAAAGAATACTGAGCAGCCTGGGAAGCAGACAAAGTCTATTGTAGCTTCCAAGAGTTATATTTTACCTCACTCTTCTGAAGTACCGATCTGTAAAATTGTTCACCGAAGTTCCCTGAAAATTGCTGATATATTTCAACTTCTTATATAAAATCAGCTTCTGGACTGTCTTTCTCTAGACCCTTTTCTTTCCAGCAAGAAGGAAGGCACTGCCATGAAATGCTGAACCATTTTACAAGAATAGTGCTCAACACCAAAATTTTCAAGGGTCTTCTTTTGGGATGTGCTTGTTACACAAAGCATTATCCTCACTTGTCAGCTGTTCAAGCTGGTTCAAAACCTGTGCTTGTCAACGGAAGGGCAAATAACTGAAGACGTACTGGGGTTCAGCTTGTAAATAGTGGTCAATATTTGTAGTCAAATTTTGGTCCTGGGTCCCTCATTCACAAGGTGAATGCAGTGATAATGGGGTTAGGGAGAGGCAGGGGTAGTGGGAGAGGCTGAGCAGTGAAGGCAGCACCCCCAGTCTCACTGGGACAGAGGGTACATCCACTTTATTTTATTTTCATAATTTAGTCCTTTGGTGGGGAGTGGGAAAGAGGTTTGTAGTCTTTCAAGTGTTAACATGTAGGTGCTAACACAGAGTGGATTTAACACTGTATGAATTCGCATCTCAATGACTTTTTGCATTTGCTTCACTTGGGAGACATTTCACTGACATTCACTTTCGTTTAGTACCAGGCGGGATTATCCTTGCAACAATATCCAGCACAGTCACAGAGACGTTTAGGTGTCGTGGTCCACATGCTGGTCTTCTTGCAGGAATAGCTGGTTGTAATTTTAAAATGCTTTTTAAGTACTTTGTGTCTGCCACACCCTGGGACTCTGCACTGGATGGTTCAGAGCTGTGCTTCAGGCTGGGACAGGGACCAGCATCTGTTTGAAGCAGTGGAGCGTGTGGGGCTGTTTCTGGAACAGGTGACAGGGGAGACCAGATGTATTATCAGAAATCTGGAGACAGGAGGAGTGTTTGTGAACCAGAGATAGGGGAAAAGGGACATTGTAGCATGTCCCTTGTACCTGGGCGATGACCCCGATGATTGCTCTGCCTTTGCATCATAGCCTGGCACAGCTGTTATCACGATGATCTAGGCAGCCTTGTAACTGGGAGATACGAGATGCAGTGTCCCAAAGAGTGAATTTATTCTGTTATAAAGTGGTTGAAACTATGCTGTAAGATGGCAGTCCATTTGTAAAGTGTAAATATTTGCTAATAGACCATAATGGCAGTCTCTGAACCTCTTCCCCATCTTCTGCTGCAGTATCTTGAGCCAGCTGGCTGTGATGCAAATTGAGACACAGAGATTTCACTGTGTACCTCCAAGCAAAGACAGTGCATGTTTCTTTTCTTAGTTTGGGACCACATTTCTCATATGCATGCTTCTCTACTTTTTAAAGGTCCTTTGGCATAGGCATTCTGTATCCCACTGTATCTGAGGCCAAAACATTGTTGTGGAAGGAAATATAAATTGGAGTGTGTTAACTAATATCCATGAAATAGCAAAATCCTGAAAAATGCAGAAGATGCAACAAATGAAATTAGGCTCACTGTACCTGGACTTTGCTGGAAAACAAGTAAAGGCTTAATTGGGGATTACAAATTGGAATATATGCATGGTTTCAATATAAATCTCCAATCCTGCTGACTTGCAAAAGCCCTTTTAAAGTATTTAGTTGTAACTGCACATAAACAATAATCAGGACAATATTTATGGAGTAATCAAGAAGACTATACATTTGTCAGATAACAAACTAATATCCTGTCCTAAATACCTAAAAACCTGATAACTCTGTCATGAAGGTAGAGATTAGATTGGTCAGCTGTGACACTGGAAGCTAATCCTTTTATTGCCATTCCCATAAAATTTCAGACAACAAAGTAGTGTTTCAGTAACATCACATTACCACTTTGCAGGGCTGTGTGATAACATTTCAACAGTATTTGCAACAGCATTGTTAACTCTTTTTGAAAGCTGAAGTCAGAAAGATCTCTCCTGGCTATAATATCTCATTTTTTTGCCCAAGACGTGTGGATGGCTGTTGGGCTCTGCCTGGAGCTTGTATCTGTGACAGCAAAAATCTACTGAGAGGCAGCTAGTTCATGTTGTATGTGATATTGCTTTCTATTCAGCCTGCTATGAGCAATCCTATGAATTTTTACTGATTTATATTCACAGTTTTAACAAGCATGTGAAAAATATACAGCCTACAATTATATTTACCTGTGCAAATCAGAAAATCAGAATGATTCATCTCCCCTGGAGAAGTCCTTACATTAAACATTTGTTTGACAGTTCTTTGAAAAAAGTCACCTTCTCCTATTTTCAAATAGTAGGAAACAGAAATATTTTTTCTTAACCTTTCATTAAGCATGAATTGAAGTTTTTCTTTAATACTAGAAATGTAATTTTTTCTCCATTCATAGAGGTTTTTGTTTTCATTAATTACCCAATATATCTTTGTCTCCTGTTTTTGTAGACAAAGTTTGCTTTGAAGTCCTGTGAAAGGTTTTGTATATTCTTAGTTAAGACTCCCACATAAAGGCTATATAAATACTGATATGGTTACACACATGCTCAAATTCTTTTAAATAACTAAGTGGTGTACCTGATTGCTTGTCATGCTTGAAAACTGGGAGCAGAGGCTACAAATATGCACCCCTCCCTTCTCCCATTTTTTATTGCACCATGTCATGTGCCATGTTAAGCTTGTGGTCAGAAGTACCTATATTTGTTTTGTCTTATGGAGTGGTCACAGTCTTGCCGTGCTTCAGGCTCCGTGTTTCCGTCCTGCTGAGTGTGGGAATGCAGGGCTTTGGGCAGGTGATCCCTGTGGAAGCTGCAAAGCTGGGTGGGACTGTGTACATGGGAGCTGTTCCTGCTTCTGAGGCAGCTGGATGTGGGAGCCCACGTCCCTCTGGGTGAGGGAAGTGCATGCTCCTGGCCTCTGGGTACCATCAGCCCTCTCCAAAGGCTCTATATCCAAGGGAATCTGGCCGTGAGGGTAACAGGCGGTGAGGTGTAGGGAGTTAGATGCAGTCTCTGCCTTAGCCTTCTCCCTGACTTTAGGCTTCCTTTGATTTCTCCAAATCTTAATGAAAATGGATTCAGAGCCTTTGCTAAAGTGATGGTGGACTTTGTGTTAACCAGGGATGGATGCCATGATTGACAGTCAAATTCAGTTCTTTCCCAATCTGAATATAAATATGTTTTTTTTCCTACTTCCACTCTTTCTCAGGCCACAAAAGGTTGTGTCTCTTTGTTAGTCCTCCATCACCTTGCTATTTATTGCTACTTCATCCCCTTCCTCCCTGCTGAAGTGTAAGCAGGGTTAGAGGTGTTCAGAGGACTGTTCACAAGGAGGTGTGGCAGAAGGGTGTTTGCTGGCTGAAACTCTGCAGGGCTGAGCAGGACGTAAGCTCAGTGGCACTGGTGCTCTGCAGCATGGGTACATTCAGCTGACAATATCTTATCAAACCTCATGTGGTCTCCTCTTCAGGAGCCAGAATCAATTTTTCCTTTGCACCTCTGTTGATCTGAATTTGATTCTCTCAGTGATGAATACTGGGCTTTGGGTAATCAACCCTTTCTCTTTTCTGTTACAGAGCTCCAACATGGGAGGCAAACTGAGCAAGAAGAAGAAGGGATACAGTGTCAATGATGAAAAAGCTAAAGACAAAGACAAGAAGGCTGAAGGAGCAGCAACTGAGGAAGAGGAGACTCCAAAGGCGGCTGAGGATGCCCAGAAAACCACAGAGACTACAGAAGTGAAGGAGAACAACAAGGAGGAGAAGGGAGAAAAGGATACTCAGGTCGCTGCCAATAAGACGGAAGAAAAAGAAGGGGAGAAGGAGAAAACAGCGGCCCAGGAAGAACCCCAGAAAACAGAACCTGAGAAGTCAGAGGCCGTTGTGGATGCAAAAGTAGAGCCACAGAAGAACACCGAACAGGCACCCAAGCAAGAGGAGCCGACTGCTGCCTCTGCTCCCGCTGCCAGTAGCGAAGCACCCAAACCCTCTGAGCCTAGCACCGATGCAAAAGCTTCCCAGCCTTCAGAAGCCACAGCTCCCAGTAAAGCAGATGACAAGAGCAAAGAGGAAGGGGAAGCCAAAAAGACTGAGGCTCCCGCAACGCCTGCAGCCCAAGAAACTAAAAGTGAAGTGGCCCCAGCTTCAGACTCAAAACCTAGCAGCAACGAGGCTGCGCCCTCTTCCAAGGAGCCCGCGGCAACGGCAGCACCTAGTTCGACTGCTAAGGCCTCGGAGCCTGCAGCCCCTGCAGAGGAAGCGAAACCTTCTGAAGCTCCAGCCACTAATTCGGATCAAACCATAGCAGTGCAAGATTAAATTGGACAGCCTGTTGAAACAACCACTTAAAACAACCTGTGTCTTTTTTTTATTTTTTCAGCTATACTAACTCGTTTCAGATCTGAAATAGCAAATATGTATTGCCCAGAAAAGAAGGAGAAAAAAAAAAAAACCGAGGCGAAAAAATGAAAAGGATGTCCCATCAAGTTGGGAGGGAGGGAGGGGGGAGAATCCAAATAGTATTTTTGTGGGGAAATATCTAATATACTTTCTGCCAACTTGACACAAGTCCTGGATTAAAATAAATAAATAAATAAATGGATGTCTGAAAGTACAGCACATCTTTTGTATCTGAACTGCTGTAAATGCACTCCACCAGTGTATAAAAATCTTCTTTTTGTTCTGTAATGGGGTTTGGGAGTGATGCGTTTGATTCTGCCCACTAGGTTTGTGCCAAGGCAATCAGATCTTTATGAAAGCAGTATTTTCTGTGGTTTTTTTTGTTTTTTTGTTTTTTTTTTTTAATTTACAGCCTTTCTTATTTTGATATTTTTTTTATGCAGTGGATGAATGCCAACTTTCAGACAAAACCCACTTAGCTGTCCACATATTTCTCAATGCCAATCCTCCAATTCTTCCTCTCCAAATATTTTTTGGGAGTAAAAAGCATTCTCATCCTACTTAGCCTACCTAGATTTCTCATGACGAGTTAATGCATGTCCGTGGTTGGGTGCACCTGTAGTTCTGTTTATTGGTCAGTGGAAATGAAAAAGTCTGCGTTCATTGCAGTTCCAGTTTCTCTTCCATTCTGTGTCACAGACACCAACACACACTCATTGGAAAACAAATGAAAAAACAAAATGTACAATGGATGCATTGAAATTATATGTAATTGTATAAATGGTGCAACAGTAATAAAAGTTAAATAATTTAAAAAATATATAAGTGTAAAGACTGATTAAATCTTCACTTTCACCCCTTGAGAACTAGGCAAAGGAGGTTATTGCTCTTAGAGAACTATTATGTCTGGGGCTGTTTACTTTCCTATAAATAGTCAGTCTCCAACAGCCACAAGTGTTCCCAGGTGTGGTTGGAAGAAGTGGCCAATGAACAGCGCATCTCATATATATTTTATCCCAGGCAAAGTAGAAATGGCTTTTGCCTGCCTTAACATGTGAAAAAAAAAATGCTCTCTTGCTGTTTTGAAAAGCCACAGGCATGCTTACTCAATTTTAACTGGGACTAAGACAGTGGATTTGATAAACAGATCTTTCAAAATGAGGCAATTAAATTTAATCCTAGTCCTATTAAAGTATTTCTAGCACTGATACACTTTATTCTTTTCTCCATTACTATTGTGTAGGAGATAAACCACCACTGCCACAAAAGGCCAGTCATGTGTATTTCAAATATGGATAACCTTGTGTAGCTGAGTAGAGTTTAGCCCAGCATAAACATTTTCACTACTTTTGCCTATTTGCTTCATTTTTATTCAACAGAACTGCTGAGTAATTGCAGTTTCTGCTGAGCGGTGTCATTGGTGGATATGGACAACGATTTCAGCACAGAGCCCAGGATTCACAAAACCAATTAAAGCAGCATATTTGGCCTGCCCATTAGTAAACTTTTAGGCAGAGCAGAAGTTCTGAAAGAAGTGGGCAGTGGTAAATAGAAATACAGCTGGTATACATACCAAAGGGATGAGCAGGCTTGTATTTAGTAAATATGGAAAATGGTGTTTTAAAATCGCATAAATTATTTCAAATACTTTCTCTCCATGCAGTGAGGATGATTCACTCTACAACCTTGCATAATACTAATCCTAATTTTTTTCAGAAATACAAGCTTCCTATACCATGTTGGCAATACTGTTATGCAGCTGTGCACCTGGGAGAAGCTTATTATTCCTGGGAACAGGAATAGTTCTGTTGGGTTTAGATCAGGTCATTCAGCTCCATGAATCTTGCACCACCATCAAGCCTTTGCATCCTTAATGTGATGGGGTCAATTTCATGCATAACACGTTAAAATGAAGAGAAAAGTCAGCTAAATACTCTGGCTTAAAAACAAGGCAGGATTTTTTATATTACACAGGTGAAGCACTGTGAGGGGTTAGGCAGATAACACTTGCAGTAATTTACCAAGCTTCCTGCATCTATAGCTGTCACGTTCTGCAGCATCGTTGTGCAGCCAAGTTTGCAGCTTTCCTGTGTATCTGTAATAGCCCTCTGCCATTGTTTCCCTGTATAGATGAGTCCTGGAGAGGGAGAACCTCTGTCCACAACTACAGCGTGAATTTTCATGAGATGAGCCCAGAGTAGAGAGAAGGAGTGCAGGGATCCTGTGGTACTTTGTGGTGATGTCGCACTGAATCACCCTGAAGCTGATGGGACTAAATCTATGTTCTTCTTTGGGCTGGAAGTTGCTGCCAGTGGAAAATAGGTATGTAACTCATTTCCTGGGATGGTATGGGAATTTGCCTGCTAACCGATCCACTTTTGATATAATGTTCAAAGTAGCATCTAATCTTTATTACTGAAGAAGTTTGACAATCAAAACTTCCTTTTTTTCCCCTGAGCATTTTTCAGTTGGCATTCTTAAAGTTGGTGAGATGCTGAATGCAGTCTTAGTTAAATTCTTTGAGGTAATAAAAAATACCCCTGTGCTCCACTGCTGAATTCAAACCCAGTAGCCTCTGCAGCTGTGGACAGCAAAGTCTTAACACACATGCTGAGGTTCTCACAACCTCCTTACTGATTACAGTTTCATCCCTACAATGTCAATACTGAAAAAAAATGTTGTGCACCACATGGCTGGAAATCAGTAGCATACAGTCAACGAAATATGAACTTGTGTTTGGGAAACTGAGAGGCAGCACAGCCAAAGATCAGTGCACTTAAAAGTCTTCAGTATTCTCAAAAACTAACAAAGTTGCCATATGATGTTTTAAGTATTTGTATTAATAGAGAGGCCAGAAAATTTTTTTTTGTAGTAGCTAAAATTCTTAGTGCATAACTGACAGTTAAAAGGCATTCTGGCTGCTCCAAAATGCTGCTATTCTATACCTACATATGCAAGGAAAGAAATAATCTCTGTTCAAAGAGTTTATGGACTAAGCATATATGTTTAATAGAAATGGAATGCATTTTGCTTGCCTGAAGAGCCATGAGAAGAGGTGAGAGCCTAGAGGCCTGCTTTTCTTCAGTCCAGTGTCTCATCTCCAAGATGCTCCTTTTTTCTGCATTATAATTACTCTTTAATGACAGTAAAAGTATGCTGAGGCTACAGAGCTCACAGGCACGTTAATGCTCTGAGCGTAAGCACATCGCAGATAACCTCAAAGGACCCAACCCTTTTGTGAAAGTGTGCCAAAGGACTAGAGAAACTCAACCCTGGGAAAGAACCTTTGCTATTGTTTAGAGCCCGTACAGAGACGTGTTTGCAAGGTCTCCCTTGTTTTGCCCTGGAGACTGTCAAGAATCTGTTGCTTTCCCTTCAACAATAGGAAGGTCAGTGCCATTGACTTTGCTCATACTTTGCTTGCACTCGCACAGCAAAGAGAACCTCAGATGCTGTTAAATGTACAGCAACTCTACCTTCCCTCTTCTCTTTTTTTTCTTCTTTCTTCTTTCTT